>CAJPEV010001365.1:0-30284 GCA_905338385.1 Darwinula stevensoni | reverse complement strand
GGGGGGGGGGGGGGGGGGGTGGGAGACGAGACGGGACTAGGAGGTGATTCAAAGCACGTGCTGGCACGGCATTACCATTTCAAGCGGGATTTAGAAGCCCTTTCCCCTTAGGATTTTCCCCCCATTGTTCTTCCCCGTGCTTTGATGGAAAATTGTCAGCTTCGGCTACTTTTTCCCCTCCCTGCTCTGTTCCCCCCTCTTTATACTGCTCATTTACGACGGAAATTCGAGGAGGGGGGTTGGGATACACTCGATGCGTCAAACTATCCCGGCCCAATTCATTTCCTGTGTGTCAAAGGTATTTTCCCGCGTGATATGAATGTGAAATGGTGTAATGGGGCTTCTCCGCTTCGAATGGCATGAATAGAACCGCGTGAAAAGATGTTTGGGAGAGATGAAACTCCCCAGGGCATTTTTCAATGGGCCTTTCCATCACTCAGGTCAAGAAAGAAACGTCTTCTCCCTCTTTTTCGTGCTGGAAATCCTGTGAATAGAGCCTCATTTTCAACTAGATCAAATTACTCAGTCGAAAATGAAGAGGTCTTTGATACCCGCAGGATTTTTCTCCAGGGAACTCGACCAAAGTAGGAACACTCATTTTTCATGGGAAAATGCAGTGTAAGACAGCCCTGTGCACCTGCATAAGTAAATAACCTAGAATTGATTAACCGCTCGATTCGGGAATCTTTAATGTTTTTACGCTACGAAGTTGTGAATAGAATGTAAATTGTTAATGTACCTCATGATGTTTCCAAGAATTCTTAAGGTTTTCTCTGTACGCCTCTAAAGGCAGATATTACGGACTCACGACGTCAAGGAATTGATGGGAAGAAAACCTCATGAAATGAAAAGAACGCGAGAGCCCACGCAGTTTTGCGCGGCAGTTTTCCCCTTGCCTACGGGCACGTAGCCTTTATAAACGTTAAATCGGCTTGAGGGATATAAATAAATCTTATCCAGATATGGACAAAAGCATACATAGCAGCGAGACTTTCCATGATAAATAAATGAAAGGAAAGCAATAAATCGAACAGTGAAAGCACATCGAACAAACCAGAAAATGGGAGATCCGTGAAACGATCTTTTTTTTTCCTGCCTTGCCGGTGATGAGAGAGAAGTCCTGTCCCTAATGTCGATTCCATGTCACCATCTATAAGGGTCAGGGTCCCATTATCTCCCGGGGGAATCCCGACACTAATGCCTCGCACATGATGGATCGCCATGCCTTCAATATAGACAACCGATCCACTGTATTCGATAGAGGGAGAGAGGGAAAAATGAAGAGAGGAAGAAGTGATTAGGAGTCCTTGATGAGGTGCTGACGAAAATCCGATATGGAAGGCCAGGGATGATGATGACGGTGACAGATGAATACTCTTCATTTATTATCCAGCCTTGGAATATCTACGTCTGCATTCCCCGTGTTGTCCAAATGTGACTGAAGTCCAACTCTGCAAGTATGATGAAGAAGCTTGCCTGATGGATTCGAAACTTCATCGTGTCTATCTGTAATGCAGCACAAAAGTAAGCCGAGTTTCCAGTACTGTTGAATTGACAATCAAACTTATCTTCCCGAAAATTTGACGGTGAAGGGTTCGCGGGAATTTGCAGTGAACTCATCCCCAGATCCCCTTTATTGCTTCGATTTAGTCTTGAAACAATCATACAAGAATTGAAAACGTGAATGCAAGACTCGGGTAGCACATTTCGATATTGGACTTGCGTGCGTTTTTTTTTATGAATAAAGCATGAAATCGAAACCTCAGAGGTACCTACCGTCACAGCATTTGCATACTTTAGCACCAGAGGAACATACGTCAGGAAGTCATAACGCAAGAAAGTATTGCAGGCATGTGCGTGGGCGAAGAGGCCTAATATCCTTCCCTCTAAAGCTCCTGGCTGGGCTGGATGGATTCCAAGGAGAATTTAAGCAAATGTATGGCATATATCATGCTGTTAGCGGTAGATTTGCGTAGATTAGAGAGTAAGCTGTCCTCGGGGTACAAAAATCTTCCGGGTTGGTACCCCAAGCACTGACAAATGGGATCACGAAGAAATTTCCGGAATCAGTGCGTTATTGCTTTGCTTAGTAGATTCTGAAAAATATTCGATTCGGCGATAAACCGAGCAGATTGAAGAAATTTCATGAATTCAGGAAGACCGATAACGGGAATATAGCGTCAAAGAGGACCGTGAAGGCTAAGAGAATCTCGTTGAGTTTACCAGGCGGGATTGGGAAGGCTTTCCTTTTACCCAGGAAGAGGGCCTATTGAGGGAGGGCCTGAGAGGGAGATTGGGAGGAAGAATGGAAGCTGATTAGTTTGCCAGAGGATGAAATCTTTCAAGCTACATCATTCTCCCTTCTACTCAGTCAATCCGCCTACACTCTACGCACCAAACCAATCGCACCAGCTATATTACTGCTCTTGTATCTAGTATGGCTTTCTCCCTCTGTGAGATCACACCCCGTCACGAACTCAGAAGACTACAAAATTTCTCCTTAGATTAACCTTGGCATGCCCCTGTTTTGATTATGTATAATAATAATAAATACGTTGGACGTCCATTTGACTAAAATAAAAATGAAACTGATGCTTATAACTGCAACTTTAATACAGGATTAGTATAACGTTTCTTATCGCGTTCAGACAGTTATAATATTCAAACTGAGGAATGTAGGGTCATCGGATATGACCACCACCAGTGGCGTAGGGAAGGGGGGGTTTAGGGGGTCAGAACCCCCCCTTTTCCCCCCCCTTGGCTTCCTGGTCAGTGACAGACAGGTATATTTCAGCCTTCCTTGGGAATTCCAGTTTTAGGTATCCCCCTTCGAGGAAAGTCCAATGTCCATCCACAGACCCAAGATGTCAGACCACGATTTCTTCAAAAAAGTAAATTCCGGGTGGTGGAACTAAGCGTAGGGTAGGGGTGTCTACCTGGCCTCAATCCCCCCTTGCCGATTTTCTGCCTACGCCACTGACCACCACCATTTGCTCAATTTGCTACATTTTCTACATTTGCTCAATGCGACTTCCCTTCATGTCTACGATTGCTTGTATTCATGCAATTGTTCCATACCATATGTCCAAAAAGCATGTTACATTTTGGACTGTGTCTCAGAAAAAAAAATACAGGATATAATATGCACACCTATGGAACACGACGACCACAGCAACTACGAAGGACAATCAGCATACTAGTGTGGTACTTAACCCACACACGCTTATCTGCGAACGGGTTGTGCCTGTGTGACTACTTTTCACATAGTCACACAACCCGTTCGATATATGCACATTATGCGTGATTATGTATCAGTCCAGACTTCAGGGAATGAGCATAGGCCGTTCGCATGGCCTTGGGCGGCCGTGCCTCTCCTCTTCCCCTTTAACATTTTCCCCAATTTTTTTTTATCGTCTGCCTTTCATGGGACAGTTGACACAGTCGGTTTTGGTTTACGTCCACAGGCTCGGATTGCAGCACAGCAGCACATTATTTACCAACTTTCCCAGTGAATTATCCCCGTTATGTGGAAATTTCTCTTTCTCCACTCTTTTTCTATCGAGCCAAGGATTGTGGAAAGAAATTTTGGGCACGGACCCCACAAGAGCCCAATTTCTCCATGGCTGTTTGTTAGAGTTCGGCTGCTCTCCTGAGCATCCCTGTATCCACCTCCATAGTACTCCTTGCAGCGGTTGTCTTTTTGCAACATGAGCGTGGACTTTCGTAGCTAATACAGGGTGCAATTGTGTCAGTCGTGAGATAAATGTAACCTCTTCAGATCCCGTGGCATGTACACATGCTAAACATTAACACGTTGAAACCCCTGCTGAAATCGCTTCTATATCGTGGATCGCGCTGTAAGCCATATAAGGATTAAAGAGAGCTCTCGAAAAATACGCATGCGCCTCATTGGACTCAGTCTACATCACAGCAGGGGCTTGTGGACTTGGCGCTTCTTTGAAAATGGCTGCCCGTGTTGTCTGCGATCATAAAAGCTATTTCGATTGCTCATTATTGCTATAATCTCACACTTGTGATCGGGAGGTGCGGGGGGAATGTGTGACCTTCGCAAGGAGTAATGAAACCTACCATGCCTCCAATTATCGAAGATTCCATCCATTCATTGATGGATGCATCCGGACAGCCCTAATTTTTTCTTATTACCGTTTAGAATCAGTTGTCAAGCCCGTTCATGTAATTTTTTTTTCCATTTTTCTTCGTTCTACACGGTCTTCTTTGGATATCGGCACCGGCAGATAGTAAACCTAGCGATGATGCCAAACCGGCGGTTGCGGAAACATCGGTTCAGCCGATAATAAGCAACGTCTGTGTAAAAAAATTCACCTAAAAAATTGAGTTCACCTTGAGTAAAGAGATAAAATGCCCCATGTTAAAAATTTAACGAAGTTAAGCTTGTATACTAAAGAGAAAGACCAGAATATAGAGACGGAATTAACCAACGTACGTTTCGAAATGAAAGGTGTATAAGAACAGTCCACTTTCGCAGCATGAACTTGATGAAATCGAGCCGAAGACTGAAACTGGGAAAAAAAAAAAAAATTATAGGTCTTCCCCTCCCTCTCCTTTCCCATTTCCTGTCTCCTATCCGACATGTTTTTTTTTTCCTTCCCGTCTTTCATAGTCAGTCCCAGCATTTCCAGAATTAGATCGTGATAAATTGCAAGCCCATGCGGGTCACGCCGCCTCTTCCTTTCCCCGCCCGGACGGACTGTATTTGCCTCAATTCAATGGGACATTTCCCCTTAAATATCTTTTTCTGATACATCGCGATGGTCGAAAAAACTATCGATATCTCCAACCATCGATAGTGGTATCGATGCATCGATCTACCGTGACAGCCCTAGTCAAAACATAGATGGCATATACACATGCCACGAGACATAGCGCCAGTAAATTTGCGTTTCAGTGTCCCATTACAAGGAACTCCTTGATCAGCTATGAGGGAGACATTGATCTACCTGAGGAAGATGATTTGTTCGAGCCTTCCCAGCACCAGACTGATGAAAACGAAGAGGAAGACCAGAAAGAAGACCGTGACATGGACAGTGGTAGCTCGAAGAGGGGGAGCCCCCCCCCCCCCCCATGATTGTATCAAGTAGATATTCTTGGGCAATCCCCTCCAACTTCTCTCAGCATCCCCCCCCCTTCTCGCTCGCCCCAGTATCTCCTGGGATTCCGTCCCCTCTTCCCGAATATTTTCTGGATCCGCCGTTGGACATGGGTGAGCCACGCGATAGGAAAATACCTCCAGGCTCATTACCTCAAAAGAAGCCATTTCTTGCGGTGCTGTTCACATACTGAGTACTTGCGAAAGCGAGAACTACAGTATGGAGGGCCCAGTATTCATGGATTACTGACCTCTCCCTCACCAGTGTGGTGGGATCAAAGGAGGGTGTGGGGTACTGCAGTATTTCGGTATTATCGAGTACCACCCAGCCCAAGTTGCTCCTCTTGTTGGCGCAATGCAATGACAGGGCCGAGAAACATTGTCGAAAAAGATCCTCGATTACTGGCTTATATGACTGGTTTCTTTTACTTTCACAAAATGCATACTGCCAACCGCGCGTCTCTTAGGTGAACATCCTGGTGACATGTACACATATCAATTCATTCCTCCAATACCAAGGAAGATAAAAAAAAATATATTGGTTCCCTTGCTTTGCCCATAGAAGGTAGAGCTTAGACAACGAGCCTAAGGATTTCAAATTTGGCACGTAACTTTGCCGTCGGGTCTGAAGAGGTTAAGCTATGGGTACAGCCACCTGGCAGCCCTCCAGCCATATTATATTCTTTCTAGCTTGTTATTGCTCAAATGCGATTTCCGAAAAAAAAACTATTAAAATATATCTATTAATTTAATAAAAAATTATTACTATTTGTACCCTTCATGTTGAATAAGCGGTTAAAAACTTATTATTGATATTACAAATTAACGTTGGTCAAAAAAATGCACACACACATCGAGAACCTTACACTATGCAGCCTATAGGTTTTAGGCAGTTCATGGTGAGAAAGGATATGTCAGTCATCGATCTTGACGCAAGACGACAGTCTGTACGTCTACATCAATCCTGCACGCCTGTGCTAGAATGGAAAAAAGGACTACACCTTGTTTACTCAGGCCGGGGGAAGAGAGAAGGAGGGAAGGGGGGAGAGATGGAGAGGGAGAGGGAGAGGGAGGGGGGGAAGAGATGAAAGACACGCCATATGAGAATGTGGCTCTTAATAAGGTTCTACCATTGGCAAGAGTGATATTGGTTGGAGCATTGAGACCCATTAACAAGATACGAGCATCAGCCCTTGTAATGTGTGGGCGTTTGAATATGAGGATTCAATCATAACGCTAAAGATCCTAGTTCTCTGGCGAGTCTCACGAACGAGGTACAAATACCTCGTAGCTCGTCGGTTGCCGACTTCTCTTGGCTCTTATGCGCCTACATACCCTAAGTGCAGATTTTAGAGATTAGCACGATAAGTACACCTTTCGAGTGTTCCCTGAAAGTCCTTCTCTCCAAGCCAGAATCAGATGCACTCACGTCGTTCGCCATGATGAATCCTTGTAAGTGCTGTCGAGTTGCAGAACGGCTCAACTCATGCAGGAATTGGGTCTTTTCTCCATCGTCTATAAAGTAGCATAGGCCTACGCGATTCTCGCCATTTCTCTACCCTCTCGCACTGACACGCCTGATACTTTTCTCTGGAAAGTGATTTTAAAAAATTAGTGAACAGCAATGAAGTCCTCCTGCTGACAATACAATGATCTTATGCACTACTGAAGAACGAGTGTATCCTCCCAGTAGCATTTCATTCTTTCATAGACGAAATGTATATGCTTGAAATGTTCATATCCTCCCAGGTTGCACAACAAAATTAACTCCATGTTGATCGAAGGTGCTAATAGGACGTTGATGCTGAAGGTTTAACTCCAAGTTGAACTCGGAGTTGAAAATGAAGCAGTGAATTCATGTCGTGCTCCAATTGAGTACTCAATGGCCGGTGAATGAACATGACGATGCTGGACGAGCCATCTAGCACGCATTCGAAGAAAAGCTTCGAGAACTGAAGCAAGATGGGACCTTAGCTGCCGACATAGAGAATTATCCTTTGATGCAAATAGAATAAGTCGCTTGTACTTTCCATGCGGCGCTTAATCTTTTCCTCGTGGACGGCACAATGAAAGACAGAAAATTTTAAATTCATTTGACGAAGAGGTGATTCAGTCCAACGTGACTCTGGAAAATTCTGACCCTGAGGAAGGAGAAAACTCAAGATTCGACTCCGTCAGCAAAAATACAATAGTAAACCCAACGTTGATTCCTATATCATGCCAACTTTGAATTAATGGCGATACAAGTTAGCATGATGTGAAAATACTGATGGCATGTTGATGCAACTCTGACGACATTGAGTTTCAAGTTTCCTGAACGGTGCCTATATCAGTATTTACAAAAAAAGGAAATGAAATAATTTTACCTCGAGCCAATAAGTATGGTATTGCAAAAGAGATCGCACAGCCTAATTACGTATCGGAGAGAGCCCTTTGGCCCTCTACGCCGGATTCTTATAGGACAGTAGCAGAAAGATCAGAAGCAGTACTTTCAGCCAATAAAAAAATATATAGGTGAATTTAAACAGAAAAACCTCTTACTCTGACTAAATTGTGAGCAGCACCAGGCGATTCTAGGGCATCGACGGCCAACAGAGAATGAAGCGTTTTTCCTTCCCTTTTCCCACTTTCAATTTTTCTACCTTCAAATTCTTTAGAGTTCAGGACTCTTTTCTGCACCCTTTCTTCTCATCGCCATAATAGCAGGGCTGGTAATTGGCAAAAAAAGTACATTTGAGACTAGATAGCTAGTAAGACTAAGACTATACTTGAAAATAGAAGAGAACTAGAAGATAGAGCGGCTTTATCGACAGCTCCTACCATGGATCACTGTCGCAAAGTTCTATCAAAGAAGAATGAAATAACATTAAATTGAGAGGCTCTACATTTGAAACTCTGGAGACATAGACCATTTCTTCGACACTGCAGAGGCGGTGATATGAAAGATGGGTTCCCATTAAATAGGCTTTTTAAGAAGCCTATTTAATGAAAATCCATCTCTTGTGGATTCCGCGCGATTCTTCAGAACTCGACTTTGAACCTTTAATACTGTATAAATGTCTTTATTGAAGCCACTCTCACGAAACTTGCATTGTGCATACACTGATATTTCCCCAAAACTATTGGAAATTTCAAGCAAGTTTTTCCTGCTGCAGGAAAGTTATGAAAGACTATTCAAAAGAGAGCAGAAATGGTAAATGAACGGAGGACTCCAACCCCTGCAGTGACTACGCTCCGCTTCTGCACGCACGGCACTCGGGCTTTTCTTTCCTTCAACTCCCAGCATTCAGCTTATTATGAATAATTGATTATTGCTAATTGCTTGTTGACTTGCTCTGGCATAATGAAATTGATTGAAATGTCAATGTCTCATGTAAACATATAAACCTATGCACTGAGCCAGTTTCGTGAAAATAGCAGCAGCAAAAGCATGCCTATTTTGACTGAAAATTGGGATCTAATTTTGGCAATCACCATGCATCGCCCTCATTGATCGCTTAGCAACGGTCTTTGGAATCCCTGGCGGTTCTTTTCGACAGCTCAAACGAAACTTGAAGCTCCAGTATTTGAAGTATTAAACCGGTGAATCCTAGACTCTCGTTTGGTGCAGAAGTTCGATAGGCCTCCCAAAAAAATCTCCCTGAACCAGCAGGAACGGAAGAGAGGGCTTTCAAGGGAATTTCCGCTATTTGCGAGTCATTCTCAGAGAGCGGGTGCGTCTTTCACAGATCCCAGTAGCATGGGATCACCCCATGAACGTCCCTATCAGATCCAGACATCTCATGTCTCTTTATGCACATTCAATGAACCTGCAATAGACATGACTAGCCGAACGCCTATATTCCTCACATTTCGGGATGTCCCCTAGACGACCCAGAGATATAATACAGAATGCCGCTGGGTGCCAGTCACTGGGACTGGCACCTGGGACGTCTTCCGGTCTACATTTCACAAGCCCAAATATGTGAAATATATAAATATATATGTACAGTATATACACGTAAAATCCTCTGAGAACTTTCACTGTATCTACTGTATTTATCTAGCGCGTATACCCTACGGCTTAAGCATGGGTTCATGTCCTTTGAAGAATTCCTGCAAGGAAAAAATGAGGCGAGGGTTTCAGCACCTTAAATATGCCTATGGGCGCATTTTGTTCATGACATGCATAATGGACCATTAGACTGAGCTGGAATAGCCACGCACGCTGGAATTTCCCCTTAGGTAATCCAGAACCAAATTGAAGAAAATTTCTAACTATCCTTGGTATTTGAAGTGTACAGATCCTGCAAACATCAATGCGAGGTACCAGCAGCTTGTGTTGCATGTTCGTTCTTCGACTGGTTAGAGCTCATGAACATCCCCGCTGATGTCCATGAGAGGCAAGGTGGTTGTGTGCCACGGGCCATCAGAGTTACTGTACATCCCGAGACATGGAGTCGAACTATTTAGGACATCCAGTAGTGATGCCCGTTGGATGTACAACAGTTCCATGTGGAATGTGCGAGAAATGTCTTAGGGATGGATCGTTGCTTCTTGGGGAAAGACTAGGAGTTCAATGTATGCTGCTCACTCTTGCCCGGACATCGTTAGCTACCGAAGCATTACCTGGCGAACGAGTCATTAGGGAATTCCTGACAAAGAAGTATTACCAGCTCGTCTCCCCTGATGAGACATTAGTGAATCTCAAGCCTCATCGCAAGCATTAGTGGACCCACGAAAGTGGAGCAATCATGCCACCCTGCAAGAAGTGCCGTAAGCCTAAGACCCACGGTATAAAGGGTTCTCGAGTCGTCGTATTTTGCAGGAAATGAGAAAGTTTCATTGCGGGGGATCAAGGATTTTGAAGGGCATGGGGCAAGAAGCGAACGCAAACCCCCGAATGCCATGTCTTTGATCGATCACTTCAGCGCTACTCTCCTCTCTACCCTGGACAAACTCAGTCTCATCGTCCTCGAGGATCTCGAGACCGAGGATACCTTGTGTACCACGTCTGCCAGTCGTAATCAAAACTTTGTAGATTGGGAGATTGGTTCAGGGTCAAAGGAATGGATATCCGGTTCGAGAACAAGAAGCTCCTGAATGTGGTCACTGGAAACGGCCCTATCATAAAATACCAGAGGGATGTGCTGAATGAGAAGAGAGGAGAGGAGAGAAGAGTGGCCATCTTGATCTTCGAATTCCAATGTGCAATTGCTTCTGAAATCCCATAGAGCTGATTTGGGCCAACTTGAAGAAATATGGTACGACCCAAATATAACTGATTTGCTAGACATCCTCCACAGGAATCAAAACACAAGTCAGTGCAGATTTACGGAGGACATGTCGTAACCACCAAAGATTTCAGAAAAGCAGACGGCTCGCATATCAACGCGTTTACGCTGGAACATGTGTCATAACTCCCGAGGCTGATCATTTCGACTCCAGCGAGAAAGGCTTTGGATACAGCGAGGCGTCGGGCGATTACAATGGCTGTCTCCCCCTTTATACTTGGTGCTTTGACAAAAACATTAGTCATAACGTGGAATGAAAAATATTGCACCTTTCCTGCATCATTCTCGACAACTATGTGTGATTGTAAAATATCCCTTTTATCATTTCATTGTTGTTAATTTTTCTATTCCCTTTTTTTTCCTGCTTAGTAAACTTTTTCACTTACACTTGCCACGAAAAATATTCAACGAACACTTCTTAATGGAAATCTGAAGAAAGGAACTCTCTAAATTCATTACAGCTCTGCACGAAACCTTGCTAGGTTTCTGATTTTATCTCAATTCCAGCCATGTCATCACTTTTTATTAACTTTGAACATTAAATTGAGGATGATCATTTCGCTTTTCCTCTTTACTCTGAGGAACCGAACTGAGGCGTGGAAACTCCATTGATCGATTGATTTGGTTTTTTTCCGACAATGATCATTAGTTAGGTCAAAATATATCTCCCAAGAATCTCCTGCTTCCAAGATGAATGAAAATCTCAAGGAAACGAGAAGTCGCTTCTAGATTTAGTACTCACGGTTATCAATCCCTTCAAAATCCTATCTGAAAACAACTCGTGACTTCTCCGCATGCTTCGTTGAAATGGTACCAGTACTAGTCTTCGCAGCAGAGCTGTCAGCCTGTTGATAGTGATGAATACGGTTCATGAAGTCGACCTTCAGGAGTGGAAAATCATCCTCAAAGAGGACTTCCATGATAAGCATTGGCTGCTGTAAAATTGCATAAGTTGGTGATATGCTTCGATGACCCCAATATGGGATATCGCAGTACTTAATGCTTCAGCTTCCGCGAGAAAGCACAGCTCACAGATTTATTACACGCTTCAATTTTCCGGTCTCCTGCGCATGGCGGTTGAAAGTCAGAGGAGAGATCCAAATGCCTAGTAAGCTGAAATCCTCAGAACTTGTGATGATTTTCCCATCAACTGTGGAAGGGGGAACTTCTTCAAGTTTTCTTTGGAAAAGTCAAATATCTACTTGTGGCTCAGGTGCCTTGATGCTCGTGTGACAATAGGTAAGATTACTGATTTCTTGCAACATGTTTTATTTTGTTTTGTATTTTTATCATTTTTATTTAAAAAAATATTTTTTTAAGCATTTGAGGAAGTCTGATGACTGGAATGAGTCTGTGGTGTCTCCGACGTTCGTGATTTGCGCTGTATCGTCCGCATTAAAAAAAAAGAGACAGCACTGAACCATGGGAAATCCCTATTCATTAGTGCGATTCTTCTTGAAGTCACAGCTCTTACTGGCTCGTCTCAAGCATACTAGATGTACTGAGATGATAGTCACTCAATCGCACGAGAGACAAGAGTTAGCTTTCTTCGCCCTGTCGCTCCGCTTTGGTCAAATCATACGAGTTGACCTTGGAAAAGGGACAAAATGTCGCCGAGTTTCATTTCCCCCCCCTCAATAAAACATGCTGCGTGTTCTGGTCTTCGAATTAAAGCATAAAAAATCTTGATTCTTTGTGAAGGCATCGAACTTTAATGTTGCAGAATTTAGGAAATTAAATCGTAAGAAAACGACTTAAAATTCTCGACGCCGTCATAAATGCCACCTTGAAGGAGGGAATGTACTTGAAATTAGACGAGCGAGAATTTGAGGCACTTCAGCGTATCATATAGACATACCTTATGCATCATGGGCAAATGACTGGAGCGGTTTTTTAACCTGGATGTTCGATAATTTACATTTTCAAATTCCATTCAAACTTATACGTTTTTGCTCTACTGAGAAAATTTAAGCAGCATTTGGACTTTTTATTGGAACAAGTCACACATATACGAAATCCACGTACGAGCGTTGCTGGTCATTCAGGCCTCTTTAACTTCCTAGATGCACTTCCTGCCTATCCATCATAGGTTATATCTGCACGTTGTCTATCTGCACGCTGCAGTGTGGTCTCCGTCGGAGACCAGATATCAACATGCAGACATCCAAACGCATGCATGTGGTGTCCTTGGACTCAAAACTGACTGCAGTCGATTATCATAGACATATGATACGAAAATCGAAAATGATCTCTATATGAAAACATTGGTTAACGTATCAATAGAAGGAATGCAATGACTATTGAATGCGAAATGAAAAGCTGAAAGTAGAAGGTGGAAAAAATAGAAATTCATGTGTTTGTGTCTCAGGGGGATCTCGGGATTTGTATTATACGTGCGTTTCAGAGGCACACGCAGGAGAGGATGCATGTAAAGATTGCATGGAATTGCCAGAAAGCGGGAAAGAGCTAGGCAGCTTGCATCCATAATCCGTTTGGATGTCTGGAAGTGACAGGCTTTGATGGTGATGTTCAGCCCAGCATGTAATGAAGGCACCCCCTCCCCCTTTTCCTTTTATAATTAATCATCCCTGCATGATCAGCGACAACGTTGCAGATCTGCATCTGCACGTATCGAGACATGAATTCCATCAATCCCGGATCCCCTTCGTGAAGCTAACGAGGAGAGCCATATCTCGCAAGTTTACTCTAGGTCATTGGAAATGCCAGTCACTTGTCGTCGGACGAGAACCCAGGAAAACGGAGAGAAAAAATCTCTCTCTCCCCTCTTCTTTGACTTTCTTTCTAGTCGAGGAGCTAATCAAGCCAGAACTCCCCTAGGGACTCCCTTGATTGGTCTCACCGTCTTCATACCCCAATGACTTTTCTCGCCCTTGGCGTCATCTAATGATGGAGTTTCTCCCGAACGGAAGAAAGAGAGGAATGCAAGTAATGAGAATATCACAAAGTTTAGTACTGCCAGAAACGTAAGAATTGAAAGCACTTAGACAGGGTATGGATAAGAAAAGAGCTTTAAACGAGCAAAATTGACATATATAACTGAAAAAAAACTCAGTTTAGCTAAAGAGTGGAGAAATGCGAAGCTACATTCAGGCAAGTGTCGACGGTATCTGGTGAAAAAGGGTCGCCCTTCATCCCCGCCATTAATCTGAATTGCCCTAGAGGATGAAAGTAAAGGAGGTATTTTCCAGAACATTGAACAGCAAGTCCCAGGGCTCAACCTTCTCCTCCTGCTCCTTCTTCCTCAGTCATCCACTTCCACAAATTTATGACCGGACGATGCGATGCAATGCAATCGAAAGAAGCAATCCGGGTGGAAAGACGTGATTGCACGATCGAGGAGGAAAGCAATCTCCATGCCAGCTCACAGATAAATGCCGGATTATCATGTGCCCCATGTAGCAGAGAGAAATGGAGGGGAGAGAGAGAGAGAGGGAGAGAAAGAGAGAGAGAGAGGATATCACAGGCCCCGGATAATAAATCTCAGAGATGAATCGCAGGCGATAAATATTCTCTGGACTTTCCTTCCCACATTCTTCCAGCACCCTGTATACAGCACTATGCGTGGATTGCCGGGGTAAGACCGTAGTGCAATAGTAGGATTTCTGGTATATCTGAAATCGAAGGAGAAGTTAATAGGAGGAAGAGGACAGGTCCGAGATTGATGGCGCCTTCTCTATCTGTCTGTTGCCTCCAAAAGAAAGGAAGGAAACCAAGGGAGAAGGAAAAAGAGGGACATTTCGCAATATTAGACAAGAGACGGACACGAAAATGTCTGTCAAGTCTCCTTTCTTTTCCCGGTCCGAACCGCTTGTTAATGTTGACTTGGGAACTGGGAGCCTGCAATATAGGCCGACCCGTCGCATCCCTCTATCGCTCCGACCAGAGAGAGAAAGAATTTCCTTCCCTCCATGGGGTTGAGAAGCGAGTCTTTAATCTTGATGGAGTTGAGGCTCATTAATGAGCTGGTGTTGCAGCAGGCAATGATTCACTCGCCTCTTTCTTCTGACATCTTCATCCGTGTCGGCGATTTCATTTCTCTTCATTTCAAGGCAGGAAAAAAAATTAAGCCTGGAATACAGGGATATGAAAAACGAAAAGTTTTGAGTTTGACAGCCCCTATTCCTCTGGCTTCGTCAGAACAAACTATTTTTTAGATAAAAAATTTATTTGAAGTTGAGAAAAAGACCCATTGGTTAATGAGGTTCTATAATAAGGTAACAGAGTCGATATCTATAATTGATTTTCCCTCTTTATCACCCTACTATAAAGAGAAGGGAAAGAGAAGGAAAAGCACCATGTAGAGGACCAGATGTTTTTCCCTCTTTCTTTCTTCAAGTCTGGTCCATTAATCAGGCCGAAAAGGAATGGAACTGCATTAATCTGCCTTACAGCCGGCAGACAACACAGGGAGTGAGAGAACGAATGAATGAATGGAACTCGGCACTTAATGCAGGCATGCCTGATTTATCGGAAAATCGGCACTGCCTCCATAGGGAATATCTGGGAATAGATTTTCTGCACGCAGGCAATCTACTCTTAGGTAGGGAACTCTTACAAAAGTTCTGGACGTACACCATGAGAAATAAAGCAACATTAAAATAATTCGATCTAAAGTGCTTGAGAAAATTATGATTTTGATCTCACTGTTATGGAAATCTCTGGCAGCAAAAAGAAATTTCGTATATTATTGGGTAACCATTGTGATATTCATGGGCATGTATGATTTGTTAGGATACGGTCAACCTTAGGTACGAAGTGGCCCTCAAAATGATGACGCATTAACTTTCTTAAAGTTAAAGCAGTACCATTTTGCGTTCAAAGAATGGTTGTCCGTTGAGCGCAGCAAGTCAATGTTTGCTGAAGCCAAAAGTGTTTGTCAAACTCTGAAGCGATTCCTTGCCTCTCCTTTTTTAAACAGAAACTGGGCATGGAACACTCCAGTGTTTGCATTTGCAATTTGCGAATGAAGGGGCTGCGTTAGGCCCAATTCAACGATTTCACCTCTCTGCACTGTATTTGGTCGTTGTCGCTTGAGCTCTTACGCAGTCCGTTCAATACTTGAATCGCGAGAGCAAATGCAAGACTGTGCAGGAACCGGATTCAGCAAACGACATAATCTTGCTGTATTCTTCAACAACCGACTTTTATAAGCCGTTTTCCACATGCAAGCGCCAAAATACACAGTTGACGGAATAGCTTGGAATTACGAGATTGACGTCATTCAGTTTGGCGAAACCTGGGGGAAAACCCTTTCCATGCAACGTTCTTCCGAGATATGCTAATGCCAAGTACGTGCACAAAATGATACTGCTTCAAGACTAACTACAAAAGTGTCGCAACACACAACCAGTGGACATGCCTTCAGATAAAGTCCAGAGTCCAGAGTCATCAGTCAGAGTCATCAGTAAGCTGAAGTAGGAAGTTCGATTCAAGGTAGATGATGTGAGGTCCAGCTCCATCCTGCATGATGAGTGTCTGGTCGAGCACTTCGCGACCCTCAAGTTCTGGAATGACCATGACTGTTGGAATGCCGTAATAACGGACTTCGCTACGATTACGTTGCGGTGTCCTGTCGACATTGTATCGACAAAGAAGTGGGACCACACCCTGAAGGTGAAAATGAAAATGCACCAAACTATGACAGCATCGTGGAGTGCGGGTTTCCACCCATCCAGATGAGACAATTACGAGTTTACGATTACGACCCAGCCAGAGTGAAGTGCACCCCGTCGATCCATAGAATGATCGATAGTCACCGGGGATCCACCTCTACCCATTCCAGGAACCGGAGAGCTAAGTCGCATCCATCTGCATTTTGTACACATGTTGCAGTCTGTAAAGGAACGTGAGCAGCATGCTTGTCATCGTTCTCTACGCCGTAATTCGGGGAAGCCTAGTGCGTCGCGACACTTCGCCGGTAATGGCAGCTCCATGGGGATCGTGCAGTGGCGGTATCATCCGATGTGTGCACCTTCCTCCGCTGCAACCTCCACCGGTTTCGACGAGCGACCTCTCCACGATGTCATCGACGACACTCCCGGTCAGCAGGAATTTTTCAGTGAAGTTCCGTTCTTACGCGATCGTGCACGGTCCTCGGCGAAGATTTTGTCGCAGCTGAGATTTTAACTCGGCTTCATGATCCTTCCCTTGCGTACCACCGGCCCATGAGCTGAATTCCTCGTCCTAGTGTCCTGTCACACTCTCTCGTGAGGATACAGAACCGGAGCTGTTCGTGATGAAGGTATTTATTAGAACAGGGCAGCTCATTGCAGAGTCGAAATTGAACCCTCTCATGCGCATAACGTCACGTAGTGCATGTCCCCGCATACACATGGATACTGTTCCTGTCCTTCCATGAATACGAGTTGCATCTGCATTGGCTTTCATCTATGATAACTTGGACTACCTTGTAGAGTTATAAGTTTCCACCTAAGCCCAAATTTTTCTCTTTCTCAGCAGGCCAAGTGAAAGTCATGCCTTAACAAGCTTCTGTTAGATCAAATCACACTGCTCCAAGAGAGCAGTTATCCAGCTACAGGGGAGAAAGAGAGCTTTGGTACTTCTCTGTTTACTTTGCTACTTTGCACTTTTTCGGATTTTCAGCTTCCACCTCGATTACAATTTCCCTGCTCCGCTTCCTGAGTTTACGAAAATATGCGAAAATAATGAACAATAAATTTATAGCTACATCACTTGTGTCTGACGTACGCCGTATGTGTACCGTGACTTTTTAGTGTGGCCGGATGATCCCAATACTATGACCTTGAAAAGTTTTCATGGAAAATGTAAGACCTATAGTTTGAAACTGCTACTTTCTTGTGATGAACTTTGAAGTCGTAAATAGCAGATCATTTTCCATTTCCTTTACGGTACTTGCAAATGGAATGAATGCGCGACACGCCTCATCAAGCATCAAATCACATTGGTCAATGATGAGGAAAAAGTAAGGCCTTGCACTATATGCTTAACAACCCGTAGACCGAAAGATTATCATCACGAGAAGATTGGGAGGATCTGGAAAATTACACTGTGAGCAAATCACTCCAGGCGGGTGAAGGACTTTCCGGACGCACACCCGATGATGTCAACGTCTTAGTATTCTTATATCGCCTGACGATTTCCTTAGGTTGGTGCCTTCCGAGGATTTTTCTCAATATCAGATAGATCGATTGGATAGATTTCAAATATATATTTTTGATTTTTAAATCAAATGACTCGACATTCTACTGTTCAATGACTTGACATTCTACCACGGCATCGCTGGTCGGAATAGAAAATTCTTCGATCAGGTCAACGAGCGGATGGGTATTTACCGCAGCGAGATTTAGACCATTTCGGTCTAACGCGAGGAAACATGGCATTCTCCGTAGAAAAGAAGATTCACTTTCGTTCAGGGTATGCAGATGAGGGTCGAGGAACTTTCTCCAAATGGATACATTGCTTGCTGTGAGCATGGCTTTAATGGAGAATTCTCGATACAGCATGTGACGTATCGAGAGACAGATTTTGGGGATTGATGGAAAACGAAACCTTCATCGTCTATCGATGTTCCGCTTCGTGCGCTTTGGGTGACGTGCCCCAGATCGGTTAAACTTAAACTAATCTGATTTCATAATGGCCCCGTGTGGGAATCGGTTTGACGGAGATCATTGTATTCCCATAGACACCCACTAAGAAGTCAGATGAGTTTTAAATTAACCTCTTCGGACCCCGTGGCATGTACGCATGCCAAATACCAGAACTTTGGAGCCCTTCCTCAAGTCACTTCTACGTCATGGAAAATGCTCTAAGCCATAGCAGAACTAATGAGGGATCCCCCCCAAAAAATGTAGGCGCCTCATTACTGTAGACTCAGCATGCATCGCAACAGGGCCATGTGAACTTGGTGTTTCTGAGAATATTGCCGAGCGTGTCGTCTGCGATCATAAAATTTCTTGTCGATTGTACATTACTGACCAAAAAATTACGATGCACGTTGAACTGCATTGCCAAATAATGTGGGAAATTATTTAGAAGTGAAGGGATATCTGACAGAGCTCTCATGGGATGGGCAAAACGGGAAAAATAGATGTCATGTACACATGCCACGAGGCATTCCACCAGTAAGTTTGCGTTTCAGTGTGAAATTACACGGAATTCCTAGATCAGTTTGGAGACAGTGGCACTGATCTATTTGGGAACTATGATGATGTGCTCAAGCCCTCTCAGCGGCAGGCTGACGAAAACGAACCAGAAAGACCAGAAATAATTCTAATACATGAATAGTGGCATATGCAAGGAGTGGGGTACCCCCCCTCCCCCCTCATGTACCTTCAGGTACATATTCGCAGGCAGTCCCCTCCAGTTTCTTCTCTCCCTTCCTCCCGGTCGCCAATCTCTTCTGGGGTTCCTTCCTACCGACCTCCCCCCCTCCTAGAAAAACTTATGGATCCGCAGTTGGACATCGATGAGCCGTGCGACAAGAAGATGCCTCCAGCTTCATTACCACCCGAGGAACCCATGTTTGTGATGTTGTTCACATATCGGGTACTTGGAGAAGTGAGAACCACAGTACCCAGGGCCCAGTATCTAGCGATTACTGACCTCTTCCTCGCGAGCGGGATGGGGGAGGGAGGCTTAGGAGAGTGTGGGGTACCGTGGTATTTCGGTAATATCGAAATACCGCCCTGACGAAATTGCTAATATTGTATAAAAATATCTGCTCTCTTGCTTCGCCCATCTGAGGTGGAGCTTAGACAACAAGCCGAAGGACTACAAAATCAGCATGTAACTTTGCCGTCGGGTCTGATGAGGTTAAACGAGATCTGGCGCGTCACCCTTTGTGAAGGCTTAGATGGGTTCGAACTTGACTCCCAGGTTGTTATGCACAAACGGCTGAGATGATCATTCTTATGAAGTTTGTCTATCCTGGGAAGCCTGACTCCTCTTCATGAGCTGAACTTGCTTAGATTGACTTTCAATGAGGAGAATTTCAATTCATCACTGGAGGACGCGTAGCCCTTTATACAGTCCATAGTCTCCAGGGATTTAAAAGTAGAGACGAAGAATATCCCATCATCAGCATACAATAGTACTTGGATGGAATCAAAACTTTCGTAAGCCATCATCTGCTCCCATGGGGTTATCTTGAGACAGCTTCTAATAAAACAAAGGAGTTTTCCATGGATAGTAAAGTTTTGGACGAGCTTCCCTCCTTCTCTTCGAACTGGGCAAGGGTTTGTCGATTGTCAGTGAATGGAGCCTACGAGGTGGTCTTCGCTAGTCTTGTTTAGAAAGCTCTCAAAAGCATATCTGTCATCGCTGTAGTGAAGCGAATCCTCAAAAATCCGTGTCGTTATGGGACTGGTTGCACAGGCGGCGATCAATTATCTGCTTCAGGATCTTGAAGGTATTACTCTATGGCGCTGTCCCCGGTATAGTCTAGGTTTCCCGAGAGAGACTTCTTTCTTTTAGAGAACCTATATCTTATAGGTTCTCTAAGGAAGAAAGAAGGAAAGAAGTCTCATTGGGTGACGCGCTTCGAATCTGTTTAACCTTAAGCTGATCTGATTTCATTATGGACATAATGGGGTTGGAATGAGATTATCTCGGTTCAATCGATTCCTTTGAGAGGCCCATTATGAAATAGGATCGAGTTAATTTTAGCCGATGATTGAATGCCACCAATTCCATCTTCCAATTTCTCAATTGTCCGAATCTAATTCACCATTTCTCCCGATCTCGAGGGGCCACTTGGATTTTGTATCCACAGGGAGATATTGATAAAAGTGAATTCTTTCGGATGCTCATACGTATGTGATACTGGACCTACTGCTTTCTTAACCTTGGGACGATTGCTTTGGAAACTTCGTATTCTTTCATTGGTTTCTTGCGTCAGCTGTAGGCTGTCTTGGGTGCCAGATCCTTGAAAGGCTGTCTAAGGTGGTTTCACTCCACCGGTGCGAATAAACAGAGCTGCAAAGTACTCCTTCCATTTGTATGGAGGACTGGGGTAACTCAGTCACCAGTTTGCCTCATTTTTGGCGATTTTCCCAAGCATTCCTCTTGGCACAAAACAGCTAAATCTTTGGTTTTGCCGCAGAGCTTTCAGCGTCAAACCATGGTTTGCTCATTTTGGTTGAGTTTTTATGAAATAGAGCTCTTGAGAGCGTTGGTTCGCAAAACAGTCGATAGCCTTGAAAAGTGTCGCTTCTGGTTATCGGGCTTGTTTAGATGATTCAGATGTACGATTCGGTGTCCACAATACCATCGGATCACCTCTTTCCAGTTTGTGAAAGTTAAAGCTAGGAAGAAGTGAACTATTCAATTTGCTTTTGTTTTCACATTGTTTCACTTCCTTCACTTTGAGAAGCAGCTCGACTGCTGGAAGCAAAAGTGTACTGTATTTCAATGTCAGCGCGCGGGCTGATCATAATGATGGCAATATGGTATGGTGACGCACTTCGTAGGCTCAGACAAATCAGTTCTCAAACTATTCACCTTCCTTACGGAATTCAACCTTATTTCCAATGAAAATTACTTTGTCCCTGCCACTGAAAAATTGGTAAGGGGGAAGCCTCATACCCGCAACCGAGCCATGCCCTAGAAACAGTCTGCAACCTTTCATAAAACTAGTCGGAAGTAGAGTAAAAGGTTCTGGTTGGTGTTGTTTAGGAGAGATAATTGTGAGATGACATAAAGGGGAGGGAAATCTAATCATACGAGATGAAAAATAAAAATAATTAATTTTGCCATGAGTTCCTTATACTGACATACGTGGGGTGATCATAAAGTTCTAAGCCTGAAGTACTTCCAGTTGCAATATACCCTTTTTTTTTACTCCTCTCATGAGAAGACAGATGTCTTTGATGGTGATTGGCAAAATTTCATCATATTTATCAATTAAAGATAGCTTCTATGAATTTTTTTTTAAATGTGCTACCAAAGGGTCTGTTGCAGGGCGAATATTGAGGCGAATGCTGTGATGAATTTTCTCTAAGGAGTCGATCTCCCAGCTGATATTTCAGCAGCTTAGAGGATAGAGTCCTATTAATGCTTCCATGAAACATCTCCATCTCTTGACTCCTTAGAAGTTGAAAAATTCATCACAGAATTTATTTCAATTTTAATACCCTTCCAGCTGACTCTTTGGAAGCAAATTGGAAAAAAAATTCATAGAAGCTATCCTCAATCGACAAATAAGATTAAGTGTAGGCAGTCCCCATCAAAGACATCTGTCTTCTCATGAGAAGAGTAAGAATGGTGTATTGCAACTGGAAGTGTCTCAGGGTTAGAACTTTTTGATCACCCTGCGTAGTTTCACATAGAGCTCTGTTAATTCAGGATGGGAGAGATTTAAAAATGGCATATCATGAAATCCGATTATTCCCTGGAATTCTATCGACGGGGTGTGCTCGGATAATTAAGGGAAGAGGAGAATAAAAGAGAGCAATAGAGGAATGGGGGATATCCGGTTCTTTCCTAATACCTGGAAGAGATTAAAGGCTTTTGAGAAGAGACTGGCGTGATTGGGAGAGGGAAAGGGAACAGACACAATGACTGCCAATCTAGCTGATAGCTTCTTCCTCTTCTTCTTCAAAGGAATAAGCTCCAACTGCACTGCCCTCATAGCCTTCACTGGCTGCCTTTCTTTCCTCCCAGAGATAAGTCTTTGGTAACGAGGAGGAGGGAGCAGACGTCTTGCCGAGAGGCAAGTTTTTGGGTCGGATTTTTTTGCTTCCTCCTTTTTCCCTTTTTGGCCTCGTTCCAGCCAATATCCCGTCTATGTCGTGGAGGACGGGACCGAGAGCATCATAATTGATTAGTCCAATCAAGAGCGACAAACAATATGGGGCCAGATTGACTTAATCTCGCTATCGTACGTGACCAGGCACACATTGTATACAATAGTGTTTCTCTGTGTAGTTTCTTCCTTTCCATTGGGGGGATAGACGAGATAGGCCTACGTCTGCTCTCAAGCGTGATGCGTACAAAAAAAATGGGGTCATGGTGTCCTGGGGACGATTTTACTGAAATATACGCATGCCACGTTCACCTCCCTTTCTCGCTTCACCTCTTCCACTCCTTCGGGAGCCTTGTATCCAGCCCTGGAGGGTTCATCCCCTTTCGCTCCATATCATATTTTACATCGGGCTAGGGAACACAAGCCCCCCCCCCCTCCGCTTCAAATAGCCCGTCGCTCTCCACATTGAGGAATTGGAGCATTCTTGAGGCATTCGAGCAGTGAGAGGCAATCGAGTAGTTCGAAGCAGTCGTGCATTCTGGGGTTTCGAGCTTCCAAGGTTTTCTCTTTACCGCAGACGTGAGACTGTGATCATCAATTCATCTCCTCGCGTTACTCTTGTTGAACTGTGGACACCCTGTTTGGGATCAGTCTCAAATCTTTGCATATTTGGAAACTGCTTCGATCTTGGGTTCTGATTGTGCCTCTTCTTTCTCTTCGTCTCTCTTCCCTCGTCTCGTCGTTCGTCAGACACGGTGAAAATAGCGACTTCGAAAATAATGGCTTTAGTTCCTTGGGTTCGTTTATTTTTACAATGTTATTTCATATTAGTGGGTGAATATGAAGATTGGCTCGGAAACGGTAGCAGGCCCTGATCCAATCGGCGATTGTAAAAAAAAAACTGCTCTGATAGTGGATGACATGCACCGGATCTGTTTAAGCTAAACTAAACTGATCTCACAATATTCCCCAATGGGAATCAGTTTAACCAAGATAAACTTATTCTCATAGACGCCCATTATGAAAACGAATCACGAAATCGAAATCAGTTTCAAGTTAAACGAATCTGGTGCATGTCACCCAGTAAGTCTGGGGAAAAATTGTCTTACGGAGATCCGTCATGAGAACATTTCCTTCTTAATTTACAAGTCGGCGCAATCGTAGCAGAATTATTTGACATTATTATTTCAGCGAGTGATGAAAACTTTGCGCTGTGGCTCGCAATTCGATGCTGTCTTATGAATGATAGTCTTTTCCACCAGTCTCTTCTGGGAGAATCTGAGAAAAAGCTATTCTCACTGCCATTATTAATCTCCATCTTGGGAATCGATTTTCGATGATTCCTAGGAAACACAACGGCCAGACAGTTCTCACTGCTGGTACTGTTTCTCCCCCTTCTAGTGAAGCTGAAAAAGTAAGAGTAAAACGCGCCTGAATCATAAACGTGTGAATCTTCGCACAAAAAGACTTTAATTTCCCGACAAGACGATAAATAGCGAGAGAACTTCCTGATAATTTGCATCACGGAGTTGTCCAGCATACAGTCCAGTTACAGATGAAAGCTTCTAGCTCAATTGCTGAAGTCAGGTGGAAAATGTTTTCTCGTATTGTAAAAATTGTTGCTGTGTATTGCCTGTCATGGCTTCCTTTTAGCCCGTGGTTTCTCGAGACATCTCGAGTGTAGCTGGTACGACACAGGATCATTTTCATTTTGAATGAAGTCGTATGGGCATGACGGACACGGAGAATGAAGCGCCTTATGCCCATAGTTGTTTCCTCTACGACGACGCACTTCCAGAACTTCCTTCGGGAGAATAATGGAGTCCTCATGTCTGGCTGCCAAACTGGCATGAGTTGCCTTTTTGAAAGGAAAAAAAATAGCCAAAACCATTACACACAACAGAATATACGGGAACATACGAATCGTGTCACACGAAAGGCAGGGAACGAGAATTTGAGAATGAGAATAATTCCGGATTGCATGCACGACAGGTTGACAATCAAATGCTGCGCAATATTCACAAAGCTATTCTTACTCGGATTAAATTCTCATTGCAGTCTGGAAAACAATATCGACTCACCGTTATGAAAGTCTAGGTCTGTCTAGACTAGTCTAGCTGTCATATTGAATCAATGCTGCTAGGCTCAATCAACATTCGCACAATGTTGAAATGGGACAAATATAGACATGGAGACTCAATATTTTTGGACATTTAATTCGTGCCTTATTCCAATTGAGGGCTAAATAACCTATGAGTGTTATCTCAACATATTTATCAATATATTGACGTTATAAGCTGATTCATCATTGACTGAACGCTGATATGAGACAGAGACGGGTCTCGATGCCATTGGAACATGGAATTTCTGTCAATGGAGACAGTTTCCTCTCCAATTGAACCCTCTCGATCCTCAGGGATGAAAATTACTCAGACTCGTTGGGCTCCTTCGGCAAATGAGAAATTCCAATGTCTTTCCCTCTGTCGTCCGTAGGGAAAGGATCAAGTACCGTATGAAGAGTACCGGCGACTAATTCCAGTTGCACCGAGAGATAACTCAATTTAGCTAGCGATAACGATGTAGCGATGATTCGGGAACTCGATTAAGCACAATCTCGCTTCGTTTGTTGGAACCTTATTTGTTCGAATAACACCCAGATGGCTCGCCCTGAGATCACGTCCGAGTAGTACTCGCGGGGTTTCAATTGGAACGCAACACGAGCTCGATGTACTGGCCTTATTGAGACTTGTCTCGTTTCTAGCATCGAGTCGATGACGTTGAGTTAACAACATCGACGTTGTCATCCGGCTACCAAAATTAAGCTAATATTAATGGACTGGGAAATACAATCATGCTCTGACTGGCAGCACGACGATAATAAAAATTCATGATCTTCCCTCATCGGGTTGCTGAATGACTTATGCATGTAAAAATCACGTTATCCACATTCTGTCGTTGAGTTATTGCTTCCACTTGATTGCACGAGCCCAAGTAAGATCAGCTTTTGGGGACTGCGAGCAGATTATGGTCCACATAATGTAGAGGAGTCACCACAGATGCCCTTTAAGGTAATTTCAGGGCCCAAAGTCTTGTTCTTGGAGCAACCCCCTAACCCCAATCACCCGGACTCGTTCGTCGCTAAGGGTTTCTGAACATCTTTCGGGGATGTAACGGGGAAAGAAGGAAGTGTCGTGGCCCCCAATGCATCTGTAAGATGAAGAGGGAAGCGGGTATTTGTCCCTCGACTGAGATGATGAAGGTTTCCGAGTTTTCTTTTTTCCGCCCTTTCTTCGCCTCTATTTCAGTATTTTGAAATCCACCATCAATCAACTGCACGACAAGACTTCGTTCCTCCCCTCTCCATGGATATTCCCTCTCTTCACGTCATTCTCTCTGTAATGTATGGGATTTCTCCTCTAAGACGTAAAGCTGCTTCTCCTGCAGACCTGCAGATGTCCCAAGCGACCGGATTTTGCTGCGGCTTAACCGCAGTGCAGCGTGATTTCCAATCGTTATTTCTGAAAGTGATGTAATGTATGAAAGCGCAAGTTTTCATTCCCCTTCACTTTTTCATGTATTGTTATATCTTCTTAATTTAATTTTTTTTAATATTGCCTGAGCGAAGTCGGTCAATCGCCTAAGGATGGAATTACATCTGAAATTAGAATCTGAACATAAAATCGATGAAAATTTGTTTGAATGGAAGCCGAAGATTACTTAAGAGTCCGAATGAATTTCTGTTTCATATATTTAAGTTGACAGTTGGACAGCAGTTTGTTTCATTTCAGCATATTTCGGTTTGCTAGTAGACTAAACAAAACAGAACAAAATCGAAGGTTGGCCGCTGTTCGGTCGTCTCTGGAATGCATAGGCTGTCAAAGAGTGCTTGAGTGTCCGGCCAAAGTCAACCTAATTTAGTTCGGAACCGTCATGACCGTGAAACTATAGTTTTCCAGTCGTGACGGTTACGTTTTAACTCCCTTCAGCAGCTCAGTGATACATGTTTATATGTAAAAATTTGAGTCTGTGGTAAGTGAAATCCATCGACCCAGGATGGATTCTATTGTACAGCCTCTCGTGGCTTCCTCGGCTTGTGCTAATTCTCGTTTCTGCACTGCAAATGCTCATGTCTCGAAGCTTAAGAGCACGCTTATTTCAATTGTCAACTAATCGATGAGCTCAAGCATTCACGTCTCCTTGTTCATAGCGTGACCCTTAGCACAAACAATACCACGAGGCAACGATCGAAGGAAGTATATAATATATTACTTTGTCTTTTCCAAAAGTTTCAGGCACTGTTGGCATTCAGGTACTCCAAATAATTAATTCAAAACTCCTCGTAATCTTCATTCATATGGATGGCCCGCTTTGAGGTCTACAAAGTTTGAGCAGCTATCTTATAAATCTTAATTCACCACAGGTCCTCTCTAGCCGGCTATAGGTTCTCATCTTTACAGTATCGATTCATGCCATGCATTATTCATGTCAGTCGTTGGGTAGAATGCGTACTATCCAATCAGAAGTGCTTCTTTCTATCCTTGCGCTATTCCTTTGTATCGTTTCGTGCTTCTCATTCAGAAAGTTTTTACCAAGTTACGTCTTCAGGTTACTTTCTTCTGGCATCTTGAGTTCTGTCACAACCGGAGCTGTACAGTGAGTTTGAAGGCTATCAGTTGTCATAATGAGATCGTAGAAAGTGTGTCACGAAGACAGGGTGTTCCGACATTATTGAAGGAGTTTAAAAACGTTATTAAATCGTAAATCGTGTGAACTTTGTGCCAAACGAAAGTCCGACTCTGAAAACTGTATTCACTGTGATTTATTAAACATCCATGTAGATGACGTCATTGCTATTAGCGAGTTGGCGATCAGACGGGAAAATTTTAAGTGAGCGCAGTGGCTGACCCCGTTGAAATCGGCGATTTTGATGCAACATGGGCTCTGTCGGGTGGTAACGCCATCACCTGACAAGCAATTTTTAGATACGGAAAGTCTCATGCGCAGGATTAAGGGGGCTGTTGCCCCGGGCCCCCTCTTCCAGGGGGCATCCGAAAGAAATTAAAAACGTTAAGTACAAAAAAGTATTGTATTTACGTAAAGTAGCAGGGAGGGGAGGGGGGGGGGAGCCCCAGGAATTCACACGCCCCGAGCCTCGCAGCTTCCTAATCCGGCCCTGCTCATGCGTTAGTAATACCAACCGAATCTGACGCCTTTCCTGCGTATTAAAAAAAAGTCTATGTGCGGAAGGTTTTCTTGCCTCTATTTCAATGCAGATGTATTCATGAGGTATGAGAGCACTACGAGTGTTCAGCGTGAAATTTTGTAAAGCGGGTTCAAGAAACTGATATAAGCATCCGATTCGGCACAACAACGTCGGGCCAACGTTGAGCGAGGGTTGATTTTTCAACGTAGTAATGTTGCTACAACGGTGTGTTCAAAAGGGTGTGTTCAAAAGGTGGATTCAATGTTGCTTCAATGTCGCCACAATGTCGAAATGAAATGCTCAACGATGAAAATGCGTTCATATATCACGTTGAGCCTGCGTTGAATTGTCAACGTTTGGGCATCACCTCCTTTTCCTGAGCGAGTTAATATTGATTAGAGCTTGAAAGTACTCTTGTGAATGCTATCTTCCCTTCTAAGATTGTAACTTCCTTTATTGAATCCGAGTTTTGTACTTAATTTACACAACTCATTCTGTCCAGCAAGGGATTTACGTGCTTTGCCGTGCATTACGGGACCAGCCTGCATGGGAAATAAGTCTGGTGAGAGATACTGGGGCATCATCGCCAGATATATCTCCCATGGAGGAGAAGAGCCAAACACTCTCTCGTAAACCAGTTAACGCGCTCGAAAAGCTCTCTTGCATTCTCGAAAGGGAAGCAGGAGTTCAAGTCAATATACCAGGTGGCTCCCCCAAAAGCGTCCTGTTTGACGCTTTATAAAATCCGCTGTGGATGATCTAGGTCCGTGATATCACATTGGAAACTCCACAAAATTTGCTTTTTGAAAGTTTCATGTACCTAGGTTGTCTGAATAATAATCGACAGTCGTTCGAAGTGGAGCCATAAAATGTACCTTTTCCGCGCATGAGGTGGATGGAGTTTCAGGACTGCTCCAATCATTTCTCTCCCTTGACGACATAAATGCCTCTTTTTATGCCTGTTTTCATCGTAGTATTCTGCGTGGTATCGATTCTGATGCCACGATGTACGACAGTAGTACTGTTCTTCGACGTGTATAAAACTACGACGAGGACATGGCGTAAAAAGCGGTCTTTATGGCGTCTAGTCAGAGAAATAATTGAAGCATAGCTGGAAATTCATCCACCTCAAGCGCGGAAAAGGTACATTTTATACCTTCACTTTGAAGGACTGTCGATTTTTATTCGGACGACCTACGGTAGATGCATGGAACTTTCAGAAAACAAATTTTGTGGTGTTTCCATTAGTGATATGAAAACATCAGGATCACATAATCCACGATGGGTATTGAAAGCGGCAAACATCGCGTTTTTTTTTTTTTTAGGCCATCTGGTATACTCCGCGTAGTGAGGTAGGAAGTGTCGGTATGTTTCCTCGGACCCTCTGGCCAGAAGTACCTGGAGTCTCCTTCTACCGGGTTACGTCCTTCAACGGATCTAAGCTTTTCCTTGAGTTGTACGTGGGAAATGGTTGGGTACTATGCGAAAAATACAGGAGACTATTTTTTCAGGGCACCAGGGTGAGAATCGCTAAATCAGTGGTTAGGCGCCATCTCGCGTCGATTGGTAGAACCTATTTTCTGTTGTGATGTGGATAGCTCCATGTTGAAACAGCATTGAGACTATGATGAAGGCAAAAGTGAAAAACGAATTTGCTTTAAATAGCTTCCAAAAGACTTCGCTAATCCATGAGTAGTCTCTATTTGCTGAAAATTTGCTTATTACGAATAGCTGGGATTTCATTATTGCTGATTCCTTGCTTCAACCAACCCTCAACGTTTCAACTAATTGTCAATGGGGAACAGGGCCGCCCAGAGGGGGGAGGGGGGGAGGCAATTGGGGCAATGTGCCCCAGGCCCCACGTATCAAGGGGTCCCAAGGGGGGCCTCCAAAGGGCCTCAAGGGAGCCCCCAAGGAGGTCTCCGGTTTTGTTTTGTCCCGGGCCCCTGGAAACCTCTGGTCGACCCTGATGGGGAATCGATTGCAAGTAAAAAAGATATGGCTGGGATACTTAACGAGTTCTTCGCTTCCCTTTTCACTGTGGAATCCGACGAAGCACAGACTTTGGTGGAGGTGATTTCGGTACGCATCAAGGATATTTCCATCACCGAGGAGACCATTGTGAGTATGATAAGGAAGTTAAAGGTGGGCAAGGCGACCGGCCCCGACGGGATTTCTGCTCGAGTCATCAAGGAACTTGCGAGAGAAATATCGGTTCCGCTAAGAAGCAAATCTGAAAGCAACTTTTCGCACGGTGAAGTACCTAAGGACTGGAGGCTAGCGAACGTCGTACCGATCTTTAAGAAGGGTGAAAAGAGTAATCCGGGAAATTATAGGCCGGTAAGTCTCACGAGCATCCCGGCGAAGATCATGGAGAGCATCCTAAGGGACCATATTTTGGATTTCCTCGAAGGAAACGCGCTCATCCGGGACTCAGCACGGCTTTAGGGGGCGTCATAATTGTCTCACCAACCTGCTCGAATTCTACGATTGGGTGACAAAAGAGAGGAGTAAGGGAAATCCAGTGGACATCGTCTATTTAGATCTCGCGAAAGCTTTCGATGCCGTTCCTCACAAGAGGTTTCCGGTTAAACTGGAGGCACACGGGATCCAGGGTAGGACGAGCGAGTAGATCAGTAACTGGTTGACGGGAAGAGAGCGAGTAATGGTGAATGGGGAAGCGTCGAAGGTCGGTGTCGCAAGCGGAGTCCCTCATGGCGAGGTCCTCCGACCACTTCTGTTTCTGTTCTACATAAATGATTTGGATCTAGACGTAGAGGGTATGATAAGTAAATCTGCAGACGACATAGAAATAGGTTTTTCTATAAGGGGGAGGCGGATAGGGCTAGAGCCGAGCGAGGTTTGAGTCTTTTGGATGAGTGGAGCAAGAAATGGCTCATGAGGTTTAATAAAAGTAAGTGTAAAGTTCTCCACGTC
>CAJPEV010001364.1:0-68233 GCA_905338385.1 Darwinula stevensoni | reverse complement strand
ATACCGGTCACATGCACGTCATGCATCTTTTCCCTTTTTATCTTCTTAAGTGGCGGGGGCACTTGCCCCCCTTTGCTCTGTTGCACCCCTCCGCCTCGCTTATGCACATCATGACGCAGAAATGGGCCAAGAGCATCTTGCGTACCGCATCAGTACCGCATCATATAGTATCGCAACACGATGGAACACAGGATCGTGACCCAGGAGCTTTCCCCTCTAACCTTACTATCACTGTCTTCCATATTAAACTTTAAACTTAAAAAAAAATCTATTGAAACCAAATCGAAGTAGGACAGATCTCAAGAATTATATGAACATTGTATCTAGAAATAACATTCACAAATCGAAATGAGTTCATCTCGTGGCAAAATCAGGCTTCTATGTGAGAAGCGCATAAATCGATGCATTTGCCCCCGTGGGTAGATGTCGGTTTAATCACGACAAGTGGCGACTGTTTCCCTCGTCGAATTAATCACCGACGCAAGGTCATAAAACACGAACGGGAAGATCGCATCGAGATCGAATACGAGCTCTCGTAAGCCCCGCAAGAAGACGTACGAGTCATTCCGCCCGAAGCCAGCGCAGAAAGGCATTCAATCCTCAAGGACTTCGTGTTCATCTCGAGGTAAGGAGATTAGATTGCTTAGAACGGAGATGAAAAGGCTCGAAGAGGACTCGAAAGAGCGAATAGAGGGACGATGAGACGCTTTTCCGATGCAACAAAAAAATGCCACGTGACCGACGGAATACGCAACGCGTCTCGGCCAGAAGTGTCAACAAAAGACTCGCTTGTATTTATACGGCTTTCGGCCCATGTGTTATGGATGAAGGATGGATGGGGGAAGCGGCGTGACGGTAGTGAACTTTTTCACTTTCTCCGTTCCTCGACGAAGAACGAAGAGTCGCCGCTCCTTCCCGCACGGGCCGACACTCGTCCGTCCCGTTCCGAAGGAGGCACTCGAATGCGTGGATCTCATCTGGATGGGGCCGGCCTGGAATATCGGACCGATGGTTCGGCCGAGTGTGATTTATCGTCGTCCCGCGTTGCGCTCATCGTGGCAATCACGCCGGATTCATTTGGGCAGACCTTCGAAGAGCCGCGTTTTCATCTCGAGGAACAATGGGCCATAACGCAACGCAAGACCGCCACCATTGTGGCGGCCGTGCATCGTGGAACCATTTCACTTCGCATTCGATCCACACCGCAGAATCTCATTCTTTTTACTCGACCGAGAAACGGTAACGTCTTCGAGTGAGATCTGTCGACGCAGCGGCGCGTGAGAGACGACGATACTCGGCCGATGGATCGGCGCGCCCGGTGTGACGATCCGACCGTTTAACGTTTCCTGAATCGAAGACGGAGAATGCTCAGAGTCATCCAGTTGCGATGGATGACTGGTCGACTGGATGACTGGATGACCGGTCGACTGTCGCCGCGCTCTTTGCTCGGCTGACGTGCGCAAACACACGGTGAAACGCATCGGAATCACGTCTCGGGACGTGAATTTATGCAGGGCGGAAAATGCGGAAGTTCGTCGAACTGACTTCTTTCTCTGCCGTCGCTTTCGCCTGATCGAACGCTATTTCTTATGGAGGATATTCGGTTGGAGAGATTCCGATTATTTTATCCGGGAAAAGAAACGAAAACGAAGCTTCTTCCAACATCGTCAGCTGATCGAGCACAGATAGAGACATTTTCAAAGGAAGCGCAGTGCTCGATCTTGGCGGAATTGGACAAATTGGCCGAATTGAGATTTTTGCGAAGAGCGACTTGGACTCCCACGAACGACCGAACTCTTTCCCGATCTTTCCCCACGGATTCCTCTTCGTTACCTAGCCCCAACGTTCCTTTCATTTAACGTGCCATAAAAGCAGACGTCTCCGCGCTTCCACGATCGACTTCTTCGAGTCTGAAAAGTCTTGCGAGTTTTTTTTTTTGGCGAGACGGAAGTGGAATTCCTTCCGCCGACGGTGTCCGCCTGCGGCTAGCAGTTTCCGTTTTGCGCTTGCGGTAACAGCTTGGCTTCCGTTTCGCGTTTTCCGCTCTGCATAAATCCACCTTTTAACGGAAGTCTCGATTTTGAAGCGAAAGGGAAGGATCGGCCGTGAAGCCCGTTCCAGAGCGAGACTCGGAAATGTCAACCTTATCCTCTTCGCACGTCAAGTCTCATCGAGAAGAAGCAGTCGGCGGTCTCAGAAGCATCCGAGGTCCGTTCACTCATTGGCAATGATTACGGCTCTCGACATCTAAGGAGCCATGGACCAAAAATTTCCGTAGAAATTCACACTCGACGCTATCATTAGACACGTGGAGATGTTTCCCTCGGATCTACCGTCGATGTAAAGGAATGAAGTCTCCCTTCGATCCCGTCTTCACGGAAAAGCTTCTGCGCCATCGGAAGAGATTTAAAGAAAGTTTCGATCTTACTCGGCAGCCAAAAGGTAAAACTTTGCCTCGCCTATCAGATCTAAGGTCCGAGTGAGTCTTAAACGAGAGATCCGAGGAGATCATCGTCCGCATTCAAACCAGCTACGGCACCATCTGGGAACATTTTGCATGGAGCTGTGAGCGAGGATGCACCGGAAGACCTGCTGCTTCGCCGCTGCTTCGCGCACAGCGTCTGTACGCTCGTGTTCTCGTGCCATGCGAGTCGGGGAATGTTACACTTCGTCACGTCTCATTTAGTCGCGGTGACGAAGATTCCTCATATCGCATGACATGCCGTTCTACCGAATTTTAACAAATTGAACCCGAATCATCCGCTTGTCTCAGGTCGTGCCGTTTTCGGATAGCGCGATCGCAGAGCGCAGCCTTCGTAGCTCTACGCAGACGATTAATGAATTTCCATTGATTGCATCCTCCTGTGGCAGAAGCGGGAATCACTTTATTCTCATTTCGATCGTTGATTTAACTAGATTTACATCGAGGCGACAGATTTCGCTCAGTCGGATGACATATAACGTCGTTCGGATGGTGGTATGGGGTGCAATCGATCGAAGATCACCGCAGTCTCTAGCGATCCCAAGGGATGTACCATGCCCGGATAAATCCTGCGCAAGGTATTGCAGTTGAATCTATGTAGCCCCAATCACCCATATCCCCATCGACAAGGTCAGGAAGGGAGTCGAAGTCAGTTCTTTCACATTAGCACTGTCAGACCCGACTCCATGAGACGGTCTGAGACCATTGGATAGGGATTTTTCTCCAGACAGACTTATCTTAAACGTACCTCGCTAAGTCTCCAACGAAAAATTTGTCATTCTTCATTCGACACATGACGACATCTAACGAATGCCGGTGAACCTGTAACTTCGTGAACGTTCGCTGGAGAGAGAGAGAGAGTGACCTATCGCCCAAGCCTGAGAGGGCGCCAAACCAACAAGGTTCTCTGAGTTAGGCGAGTTTCTGTGCGTAAACCCAGGAACGGGTGTACGATTTTGGTGCAGCGTTGCACGGTGGCACTCAGAGGCTTTTTTTCATCCGTTGGACACCTTCGTTTGTTCATCAGGCATACAAAAATGCCTCAAGCAACTATCAGGTCAGTCAGTGGTAGGTCCAGGTTTGGGCAATCATGCTTATCAGGCCTAACGTTAGTGAGGCATAAACAGGTTTTGAGGGTCTGATGTCGAGTCACATTAGTTCCATGATTTGATTTACATCTCTTTTTGACATGCGCAAGACAGATATTTGTAACTGTCTTGTGCATGCCAAAAAGAGACATACACCTTAAGTTACTAATACTTTGTTACTTTCTTACCAGGTCGTTCTTCCAGAAAGCTGAAAAAACACTTCTGAGTCCTCCAGAGGACAGAAACAGGTCAGAACCATTTCATTGTAGGCTTAGTTATGGGCTTCTTTTTATCACTCACATTCTAGGCCAGGGCTGCAGACCAAGTCGTAAGGGCTCTAGGTCTGCAGCTTACAGCCTTTAAAATTAAGTTTTGAGACATTGTTGCAGACAGAGGCCTTTGGGCCAAAATAATCAACATTTGACCACTCCCAAATCTTAACCATTTCATGCAGGAATGAGCCAGATCCTAGTACCCCACCTCTAAGGAAAACAGGTGAGAAATGAACTTCCTTGGTTAATTTTTTTTCTGTGGAAATACCAGAATGGGCATAAGATATACTAACAACATTAATGTGACCTAAATATTGCACTAAGAATGATGTAAGAATGTTTTCTTCAACAATATTGCATTAACATGAGGGATAAACACAAGGATGTGACTGAAACTGTGGCATCTCTTAATGTTGGTTTGGATAGTTATGCTTTCTCCAGTGCCCTATTAGCACATTGTCTAGTATTGTGATATATCACTAACCCCCATAACTAATATGTTTATGTATAGGCCTATAGAAATATTAGAGTTTTTGAAGAGTAACTGTTAATGGGGCATGTTATATGCTTTGTAGACCTACCCTCTGGGAACATACTCCAAAGGAGTTTGTCAGATGAAGAGGAGAAAAAAAATTAAATGCTGTGGAAATGGCACTTGCATAATTTCATTAGGCCTAGTGCCCTTGCATTCATTCTCTTGGACATTGCTGAATCTGAGGTTGGGCTGAAAATTATCTATATTGGCCACTATCCTTTTTGAGTAAGGTATGTAAATACATTTTTAGACATACTGGGGCTCTGTTGCAATTTTTCTTTAGTCCCCTTTTCCAAGCTTTCATATTAGGGCCTATATTACTTCAGCTAATGAGCAGGTTTTTTTTCTTCACAGTATGATATATTCTTAATTTCAATAATTGATTTTATTAGAGTTTGCACTTCTGATGGCTTTGTGTCCTCCAATGGGAGGAATAACTTGTCTTTCTTTTAATTGCAGCGAGAAAAACCATTCCAAAGGGGAATGGAGAGTCACAAAAGAAACAGATAGCAATATTGAAAGAGTTGGCAGCTCAAGCCACTGAGAAGCCTTGTCAGTCACCTGGCAGTGATGGATCTTTGTCTGAAGGTTCAAAGGAGACTCTGTCAAATGGTGCCACAAAATCAGGAAAAGGTAAAAGGAAGAGAATAATCTATTCAGATAGTGAGGAATCAAATGATACACCTCATTCCAAGAAGCCGTCAGTATCAGATGAAACTGTAACCACACCCAATGAATCTCCTATCAAGAAAGAATTGTCAGACATTGATGCTGAAGACACTCCTAAAGAAAGGGAGAATTTGAATGATGAGAACCAATCAAAACAAGATGATGCTCGAGGGCAATCATGTGAAAAGTCAAAGGGAAAGAAAAAGGCAGGAGCAGGAAAAAGGAGACAGAAAAATGGGCAGGAGAGGAACAGTAAAGGAACATCTGAAGAGGATGAAAGGAGTGATGCCAATTCCAGTAAGGACACAAGACCTGTTGAACAGAAAACATCTGCCATACTTCCCTTTTTCCAGAAGAAATCAGAAAAGCCTGAATCCAAAGATGATATCACTTCTGATTATCAACCAGATAAGGCACAGTATCATCCAATTGAAGATGCATGCTGGAAGAGAGGAGAAAAGTGAGTTTCTTCTCTTCATCCATTTTAGGTTCAGCTCGTATTTTCATGAATAATTTTTGGGTTTCTCTCTTCAGGGTCCCTTATTGGGCTTTGGCCAAAGCCCTGCAGGCTATTGAGGCCACTAGTTCTAGACTGAAAATGATCGACATTCTGGCAAACTATTTTCGCTCTGTGATGGTGCTGACACCTGAGGACCTTCTTCCAAGTGTATATATGTGCCTAAATAAGATTGCCCCTGCTTGGGAAGGTAGGGAATATATGCATGCCCTCTTCCATACTTGCTGTCTTGTGGCCTCCAGTCTCACTTCTTATTTCACTTCACTTGGCACCTTCATGCAGCACAGGAGTTGGGAGTGGGAGAATCACATCTGATGAAGGCGATTGGCCGAGCAACAGGTCGCTCTGTAGACAAAATCAAGGCAGATATTGGAAACAAAGGTGATTTGGGTATTGTGGCTGAGACGTCAAAGTCCCATCAGAGGATGATGTTCCAGCCTCCCAGACTCATGCTTCGAACTGTCTTTGAGAAGCTCAAGGAAATAGCTCTGATGACAGGGCATGCTGTAAGTGTTTACTCTCATGGAAAATATTTGCTTTTAGCTTTCGCATATCTTGGGTTATGATGCATGGAATTTAAAGTTTTTGTAACTAAGAAATGAAAAGTTTAAAATGAAGAGTTTCAGTCACATGCTGAAAGGAAGCTCAATGGTTCTACACTAGCAGAGAGATTTTTTATTAGATGGGAGCAAATTAAATACCAAAGGGATGGTTTGGCTGAAGAAAAGGTGAGGATGTTAGAGAATTAATGGAGAGTTTTCTGTTCATGCCCATTCCTCTGTTTTTGCTCCTCTTCTTGTTAAATAAGAACCTAGAGGGATGGAACTTTTTGTCTTCACTCTCTAGCAGGACTAGGGAGTTACCTTTAAAGGAGCATGGAGTTAATATTTACAGGAATATGGGCCCCTCTTACCCTTTCCCATTTTTTATTCACTGTTGGAAAAGTCTGCCAAGCTTTGAAAGCAATTCCTTGACTGGCTTCTCCCTTGAAACTCTGTGAGTGCTCAAACACATATCTGTTGGATTTTGTTGCAATTGGTTTCCACTGGGTCATCATATTTTTGCATCATTCCTATGGTAATAACTATTTGATGCAGGATTCCATGTTAACACTACTACTACCTCCATCTCTATCCTTTGCTGAGTTTGAATATCTGATTCCATTTTCTTTTCTTAGGTGGTCAACAAAAAAATTGAGAAGATTCAAGGTCTCCTTGTAGCCTGTCGGCAGTCTGAGGCCCGATATTTCATCCGCTCCCTACAGGGAAAACTTCGCATTGGACTTGCTGAGCAGTCCATCCTTCAGGTCAGCTCACCATCTGACACTGTGGTCATTTCATAAAATGAAAATCTTGTTTTCACTTGCATTTTTGTCTTGAGTAGGCTCTGGCTCAATCATGTGTGCTGACACCTCCTGGCCAAGATTACCCTCCAGAAATCCTAGATGCTAGCAAGGGAATAAGCAGTGACAGCTTCAAGAGTAAGCTAGAGTCTTCAGCCCTGCTACTCAAGACAACTTACTGGTCTGCTTCTCCATCACTATGTCTTCTTTTTTTAATTATGTAGCATTTGTCTTGACTGGACTTTTGTCTTCTGTTGGCAGTGAATGCCCATCTTATGATCGCATCATTCCCTGTCTCCTGAAGGAGGGAATAGAGGGTCTTCCCCTTCATTGTCGCTTGACTCCTGGAATCCCCCTGAAGCCCATGTTGGCTCATCCAACAAAGGGTGTGAGTGAGGTCTTAACACGCTTTGAAGGGGCCAAATTCACCTGCGAGTTCAAGTATGACGGGGAACGTGCACAGGTAAGACTATTGGGAATGAGACAGGGAGTGGAAGAGTTTGTTATCACACTTTCTTATTCTTTCTGCCAATTTAATTAGCATCATGGTAATTTAAGGGCAGTGTTAGGCTGATAGTTAGCATTAGGTTGATAATTTGACTCAATTCAGTTGTCTTGAAATCCAAATCAGCACTTCTCAAAGATCCTTTCACATTATCTTGCTTTGTACATAGCAGTAGACCTATGCCCATAGGTCACCACCTGTTTTCATCATTGAAAGGAAAGCATTTCTGGGGCAGATCACATATGAAGTTTGACAATGTATAGAAGCGGCAATGAAAGTAATGCTCTTTGGGATAATGGAAGTGAAGTATGCTTTTACTTGAAATGAGTGAGGGGGAAATGACTGTCATTCAGATGGTTGTTTCTGGTACTCCAGAGAATTTATTTAACAAAATCTCCAAAATGAACCATGCACTTTGAAAATTTTGTTGGAACCAAATCAAGGCAGTTCTGAAGTACTAGAATTTCATTTATATGTATAACATTTTGTGAACTAAATTGAACATCTCTGGAAGTTCATTTTTACAGGAAAATTATGCTTGATCAAAATACCTCATTGCTTTCTGACCAGGTGTAGATGGTAGGAATACCATTGTTTTTTTCTCATGTTGCCTCATTTTGCTACAAAAATATTTTTAAAATTGCTAAGCAGTTGGCTACCTTACAGACTTACTAAGGAGAATGCCTTCTCTACTTGACTGCAAATGATTATATAAACCCAATAAATTTTCACTTCAAAATTTGGGAATGGTCATTATACCAATCTTTCTCTAATTTTTCTACATAGATCCATCTCCTGGAGAGTGGCGATATGCATATCTACAGTCGAAACCAGGAGGACAACACATCCAAGTACCCAGACATTATTTCCAAGTTCAAGTCTTGGATTGCAGAGAAAGAGAATCATGATCCTCAAGTTGTCTCTTGCATCTTGGATTCAGAAGCAGTGGCATGGGATCGGGAGAAGGAAATGATTCTACCATTCCAAGTCCTTAGCACAAGAAAGAGAAAGGTTTCAATTATCCCCATTTATGGACTTATTCCAGTTCTAAGCAGGGCTTGGACCCTGGATATGAAGATCTTTCCAGATGTGAAAAATTCCCTTAGTTAGATGATGTCAAAGTTGAAAAAGCTCATGACATTTTAGAAGTCAAATTTTCGCATCTTTGCATGGTAGCAAAATCTTGTACTTTTTACAGACCCCACAAACTTATTCTCCAGATCATTCTCCTATGGCTAACAGTGAATGAGTACATATGCAGTAGCCTGTGTACTCTCATCACTGAAGTTGCTGTTCGAGTGTGAGCAGTGCATTTTTTTATTATATGCTGACCCAGTCTAAGTAACTTAATGATCTGCCAGTTGATGCATTGTAAATGAGTATTGCTTGTAAGCAGCTTTAATTTGCTGAAGCTGTTAAAATTAAATTTGCTGATGGGTGCAAGAAGGTTAATGTGTTCTGAAGGATTATCAGTCTTTTAATACATTCGTGCCATAAGTATGTATGAGTCATTCAGTAAGGATATTACTCAATATAAACTCAATAGTTTGTTTTGAGGTCAATATATTCATCTATAAGAATAGAGAGGAATGATTGTAGATATGATAATATGAAGATGCGTGTTCTTATTCAGGATGCAAATGAGAGTGAGATCAAGGTTCATGTATGCATCTTTGCATTTGACCTCCTGTACCTAAATGGAGAATCACTTGTGAAGAAGCCATTTCTGGAGAGAAGACAGCTTCTTAGAACCCACTTCAAAGATATCCCTGGAGAATTTGTGTTTGCAAAAAGTATGGACTCCACGAACACTGAAGACATTGCTGAATTTCTGGAAGAGTCAGTTAAAGGTAAAAAAAAAAAAAAAATGAGTGCATTTCTTCATTTTGTACCAGTCTTTTTTTTTGTGGGAAATGAAGAGTGAGTTTATTGCACAGGAAACTGTGAGGGGCTGATGGTGAAGACACTGGAGACAGAGGCTTCCTATGAGATTGCCAAACGCTCACACAAGTGGCTAAAGCTGAAGAAGGATTATTTAGAAGGAGTGGGAGATACATTGGATGTTGTCCCAATAGGAGGTTACCTTGGGAAGGGGAAGAGAACAGGGACTTATGGAGGATTTCTCCTTGCCGTATATGACACAGACAATGAAGAGTTTCAGACTGTCTGCAAGGTCAGCATGATTCATCCTCTTTGAGCTACCCTTCTTTGATAACATTTCCTTTTTTTGTCATGACCTACCTAGTCTTTTTGAATTCCACAGTTTCTGCATGCCTTTTCATTCTGAAATCCAATCTACCCAATCACAAAACAAAATGAAGTCATAGTGTAGAAATCCTGAAGGGTGTTTTTCTATGATTCTGTTGGAACAGATAGGGACAGGGTTTTCAGATGAACAGTTGACAACCCACACAGAGTTCTTTAAAAAGCATCTGATGGAAGGTCCCAAGTCATACTACCGCTACGATTCCTCTCTTGCACCTGATCACTGGTTTGAGCCAGTGCAGGTATGGGAGATCAAGTGTGCAGACTTGAGCATCTCTCCCATACACAAGGCAGGAGCTGGGATTGTGGATCCGGAGAAGGGTATTTCCCTTCGCTTTCCTCGGTTCCTTCACATCCGGGATGATAAGACACCTGAGGATGCCACCACTGCTGCTCAGGTCTGGTTTCTTTTGTTTGTGAAAAATATTCTCACAGATTATATGTCCAAATTTAGTCTTCCTCTGGGATCTGGGGGTACTAGGTTACTAAATGAAAATATTCATTTATAAAAGTTGCTCTTAGTGTCTGTGATTAGGAGAAATTCTCTATATTATTTTCATTTTTCACATTTCAATCTCTTCAGTAATGCTTCCTTAAATTTTTCACCTATCATAATTTCTTAGGTATAAAATAATTGATTAAATATTTCAATTCACTTAATGATCTGCAAAATACAATAGCAAGAAAATTTTCTTTTGTTGAAAATATAGATTCTTGAATTTCACGAATATTAACCAGTTAATCGGAATTTTCCCAAAACATGGACCCTGCACATTTTCTCTATCTCTGAAAGCTTCTGCAGAAGTTAGAAGTGTACAGAATGCTAGTGTAATTTGAATTTACATTCTTACTAATTCTTAGGAACAATGACCACATTTGCAGCCACCTTGTTGCATTTTTCCAATATTAATTTAGTGGCCCCACCTACTTTAATGGAGAGCTTTGATATCAGGTTCCATCAAGGGAGATCATTGCCACTACTGATGCATATAATTAGATCATCATAATTACTTAATTTGCCATGAATTCAGAGGTGGGAATTCATTCACTTAAATTAATTATAATTATTGGGCTGGAAAGAAAGTCTTGCAACACTGCAAATTTTTCAAAATTTTATAACTTTATTGAAATGCAATTTCAATCTACAATGTAATGACCATTGTTGTCTATGACATGTTCCCAACACACGGGTAACTGCTCGATGCCCTTTGCCCAGAACTCTGGCGATTGCGAAGCGAAGAAATGGCCGACATCATTTTCGAGCTGTGCTTGATCGTCGAAGGCCTTGTCCTACAGGTGATTCTTGAGGACCCGAAACAAGTGATAGTCGGAAGGGGCCAAGTCCGGAGAATACGCTGGATGGGGTAAAACTTCCCAGCCCAGTTCCGAAATTGTTTGGCGAGTCATCTTTGCAACATGTGGACGAGCGTTGTAATGCAGAAGGAGAACTTTGTCGCGTTTGGGATGCTCTTTTTGAATGACTCCAGCCAACTTCTGAAGTTGAGCAGCGTAGACAACGGCAGTCACTGTGGTACTGGTTGGCAGGAGCTCATAGTGCAACATTCCTTCTGAATCCCACCAACAGCAGAGAAGAACCTTCTTCTCGTGGAACCCTGGTTTCGGTTCGTGTGGCGGCAATTCTCCTCGTGGAAGCCACTGACTCTTACGAGTGTGGTTGACGTCGAGGACCCAGCTCTCATCTCCAGTAACGATTTCCTTCAGAAGGTCCTTTCTGTGCGGACGAAGGAGCAGTGATTCGCAGACACCGACACGGCTTGCTTTGTCAGAGTCGCTGAGCTGATGAGGGACCCATGTCAAGTAAACCTTCCGATAGCCGAGGTCGTTCAGATGGTTGCCGATGGCCATATGGGTGACTCCAAGTGTAGTTGCCGATTCGCGAATGGTGGCATTCGGCTTCACGTTGAGGGCGTTCCGCAGGGCTTCGTCATCGACTGTAGATGGACGTCCTGAGCGTGGTCGATCTCCGAAGGTCGTGTCACCAGCTTCCAGGTGTTTCAACCATTGAGACACCATGGAATAGTGGATGATGTTGCCCTTGAATGCAGCGCAGATGTTTTCCACGGCAGCTCTCACAGAGTGTCCTTGGAGGAACTCGTAGTAGATGATGGGGCGAAGAGTTGCTTGTTCGATCAGAGCCATGGCTGCCAACTAATGGCAGAAGCCGCCTTATAGACCCCGAGGGCAGAAGCTTCGAGAACATTCCAGCATATACAAATGCAAAGCCCCACCCATCATTCCTTTGAAAATTTTTATTAATAGTTTTAGAAAGTGTTGCAAGACTTTCTTTCCAACCCAATATATTAATTTCCCAAGCTCAACCAAGTTATTTGTTTTCTTTGCAGGTAGGGGAAATGTATGGAAACCAAGAACAAGTCAAGAATAAGGCTTCAGGAACCCAAAAATTGGATGATGAAGGCTTTTATTGAGCCTTGATGCAAAATTTTATCCCACATCTTCAGATGCAAAGTGATTTTTCCCCCCTGGAATTTCATTTGATGTACTTTTTCAAACAAAGTTGAAACTTGATTCCCTCCTGAAGTGTTTGCTTTATGGAAGCAATTGAGTGCATTCAATTTTCATGTCTGTGTGCAATATGAAAGCTGGTCCCAGAATAGATAGAGAAGAGGAGCTGGAGTGGGTCTCTTGTGAGATAGGCCATTGAAATAAGGGATGGATCATAAAGATTTCCCATCTCACTCATGCTCCCATAGTCTCAATGTTCTTTTGTTTCCCATATCTGTAGGAAAGACTGTGATGGAGGTCAGGACTAGGATCATGTATTCATCAGACTAGGAAGGGACATGTCAAATGGAACACTCCATATTCTGAAAACGTTCTTGTGAAGCACGATCAGTTTGCCTGGTCAACTTTTCAAGGTTTTCTTCTAGGATGGATCGAAAGAAGAATGGAATGGTGATTACAGTAACTGAATACAGGGTGATTCAATGGTGTGGCGATCACATGATGTGTTCAAGCTACATGTCTGTGATGGATTTCCCCAGGCTAGGAAAACCCTTGCGAACCTGCGAACGAGGTTCGCGGGGACGGAGACACGCGGGCGGGCGGCCCGCTTAGTCCGCTTGCATATTCTTCCCGGGAAATTCCAATTTGTCGCCTCAGGTTCGCGGGAAAAAAAAAAAGAATTTTTTTTCTTCACTGCTAAGCCCTGACACCAACGCCAAAGCAACACCAAACTACATTTTCCTGAGGAGCACATTCAGCCATTTCAATTTTCAGTTTGTATTCGTTAGGGATACTGCAAAAGACATGATAGAAGGAAAACAGTTTAAATTATTGACTCACCCTGTACTTGAAGGAGTTGCCTTGTAAATATCAATGCTGAATTTACTGCCGTCGTACCTTACATGCCAGGGTTCTGGTGAGCGTACGCTATTGCAACATAACCCCCTGTAACCCAATGCATTTTTTCCGGTGATGTACCTAGTGTTGCCGACTCTCCCAGTGTCATCCCCATCCTCCTGACCAGTTAGCGAAGGATGCCGGGAGATTAGGATTCTCCGGTTTCATTATTTATTCGAGAGATGTAAAGGGGCAATGAAACGACAATCTCAGGCTGTTCTCTGGTCCTGAGGCCTCGCAATAATTCAAGCCCACTAGAAGGTATTAGGCGACGGCTATGACAGCTGACGGAGGCTGAAACGTGGCTGTTGTCTTCCCCCGGTCAGGAACCTTTCGTAACCGATTTAATCCCCCAAAAAAGGAGATCTCAAGGTCTGACTTGAAGAATTGGCAACCGTAGATGTATCCCTCCATCCCATTCATACCGCGCACCATTTTCCAACGTGTGTCGAAGCTTCTTCACGGCAGCTTTGAGCTCCAAATTGGTGGTAAGTCGTTGTCCTTTCAGCGTGCTCTTCGGTTAAGGAAAGGACATAAAGCGGGCAGGCTAAAGGAATAGAGACAGGTAGAACAGCTGTAGCTATAGCGCCCTGCACTACACCAGCGATCTGCGAGTGAGCATCACCTTAATGCAGGAATCATGTCTCTTCGGGCCTTATTTTCTCGCAATGCTCAGCACAGTTTTTGGTGAATAATGCACATCAACTTTTATTCTGGTTCCCGGCTTCACGAAATGTGCAAGAAAAGTTTCCCAAATGCTAAAGAACAAGGGACTTTCAGTCACCTTGCCTGCAGATTTCGTGAAATGTAATCTATTCGGGGATGGAGATGGACGTTTCCACATGGATCTCAGCTGTTGAGGAATCGGGTTTGAGATAGAGAATCACTGCTAGATACAACATTCATTTCAGCTAATGCGTCTGTGGCAGACATCCAATGCATAACAGTAGTGAAACATGCTCCGTTGCTCCATTTCCAGTAAAACTATCATCACAACTGTCAGAGAAAATGCTCTTAACTGACAAGAACTGGTATGTATGACTAAAACTTCTCATGCGTAATGAACATGAGTGCTTGCGTGAAGTACCATATTTCTCAATGCTGCGTTGCCAGTCCTAATTTTTAAAGGACACATGTATAATCATATTAAAAAGTGATTTTCTCTCGAGTCTTGTTTACTTTCATACGCCTGAAGGCTTTCTTTGAATCGCAAGTGTAGGTATTTCAAAGGTAACTTCTTTAGAAGTTTAATTGATGTATTTGCTTACATTCATTAAAAAAATAAGAAATTTTGAAAATGAGATGGAGTCTACCAGTCTTGATTGCTTTGGTCGAGCACAGAATGAAATTTTGTTTAGCTCACTAGAGCCCAGACACAACAGAACACGTTTTAACATACATAAGTCGGGATCATGCAGTGAACATCGGGTTCACTTGTTGCCTGCCTTGAAATTAGAATTACATTTGTCAAGCATGAATGATGCATGAGCGGAAAAATTCTTGGAGGCAGGAGACAGGAATAATCGGATTGGGGAAAAGGGAAAAGCAGGGAGGGAAGTCCATCTAGATGAAGGAACGGGGATGACTACGTGGGTGTATCATGGGAGACCTCCTCCTACAGAACCTCCGGTGACCTTTTCCCGTTTCATCTTGCCTTGTTTGCATGGAGAGACCACTGCGTCGTGGTTCATCCCTCCTGTCGTAAGGCTTCGCGTTCCTCCTATCCCACCTTCCTGATCGATGAAAGGGTAGGTAATCTAGGCTGAAAGTCTGGATGAGAGGATCTCCTTCATGAAAAACATCTGCACAGGTGAATCTATCAGCTTTCTCCTTATTTCGTGCTATTTTTATGCATATGAATATTCACATCGTCATGAGCAGAGAAAGCCCTAGAGGAGAAAAACGAAAACTTTAGTTTCTCTTCATTTTCCTCGTTTGTTCATGATGAATGGAGTGAGGAAGAGTAGGGACCCACTGGTTTCCGGTTCACAGACTTCTTCCCTTCGTTATACCTGCCGATGATTGTTCAGAGGATTTCTGCTCAATTGCCTTCTCAGCCTCACGTAGTTCGGGAGGAGTAAAAAAAAAAAAAAAAAAAAGAAACAAAAGAAATAGAGACAGAAAAAGCCTCGACCGTGACCCAGAGTACGAGTTTGAGACCGGTTCCGTGAGGTGGAGTGTAAAGATGTGCTTCCTTTTTTTTCATTTATGGTCCTCGTTATCGGAGTTCTACTTTTTCGTGCGTGGCAAATCCGCTTTCCATTCTCTTCTGATATGGCTCTATCCATAATCCATCCTCCATCCCTGTGTCTTTCTCTTTCCTTGGTTTTCCCCCCCCCCCCCCCCCTTCTTGCCACTTTCTGGTCCCATTCCGGGAAATTGATTGAATTCGGGACGCTAAAGGTCACAGGTATTGTGCCGACGAATTTTGACCTTTGATCTTTTTATCCCAGGAGGGTGTGCAGGTATTTGTTCCCATAACTCCTCCCCACCCGTCCACCTACCTTGGAGCGGGATCAATCGACCGTAATTAATGGACTCCCTGCGTCGTTCTACTTCTTCTCAAAGACAGACATGCACGCATCCCCGAATAATCAACCGGCGCGAAGGAGAAAGGGGGACTGGTAGTTCACGCTCTGTCCCCACTAGAATCTCTATTGAGAAGGCCTCGTCCACTAGATCGTCCTCGGAAACGCTTTTTCATGCCGACTTTACATTAAGTCTTCCCTGAGCTGGATTTCAGGCGAATGGAACCAGCACGAGGATGACATGGGAATAATGGAGAAAGACCGACTCCGATGTCAGTGCGACATTCGCCTACGGCTAATAATCAATCCATATCGTGACCCCTTTGAGGCAGTGGTGTCGAAAGATTCAGAGCGGCCTTGGAAGTGAAAAGAACGATGCGAGTCGGATAACCCCAAAAATAAATGTTTAGATTTTGAGAAGCGCAATAAAAACGAGACACTTGAGAGTACAATCCTGTATGCATTTTATTTCGATTGCGAAACGTTATGTGACGACTGGTCCGGACCGCAGGGTGTACTTTGGGTACCCTTGCCCTGAGGGATTCGGTTTGGAATTTTGGAAGCCCTCCAGTTTTCTCCTATTCCTTCTTAGGGATCGGGGACAAGCCTGGAACGTGAGGCACCAGAGTTCCCATTGAATCGAGAAGCATGAAGCCTTCGCGGAACTTCATTGGGGTTCACAGTTGCCTCCGATTCGAAACCGATCGGACGAGTCGAATAATGAATAGGAAAAAAGGCCAATACTCGTCTGCGGACTCCTCAAGTTTTTCGTGGAAACGCATTCGGTTTCGTCTATTCAAGGATGGTCTCTTTATCATGGACAAATAATTGAATGTAGTCCCTATGAAGAGAGATACGACAGCTGGCACGAAGATAAAGGCGAGGTTATCGATAAATACCCGTCGACACGGCGGTCGAGAACGACCGTAGAGCAATCCCATTGCACACCGTCGAGACTGGTTGAAAGTGCGTGGAGGACGTTTCCAGGCAATCCTGCCAGGGCAGGGGATAGGGAAAACGAGGCCGATCGGTGCACCACGCCTACTGTTGAGGACTTAGCATTGCGTCCCCTATTATCGGTCGGGCGAGCGCCCATCGAAGACTCAATTATTCATTAGATACACGATCGCAATCGGTCTTTCAAACCTGGTAATAGGACCTGATGTCGTGACGGAGATGATCTTAATTAAGGAGCCTTGATTACTGGAAGGTAAAATAAGGCCGCAGAGATCCTCTCTGTCGTCTTGTGGATCCGTCATGCGTCATGATGTCACGTTATGCTTCTTTGCGTCACGCTTGCCACGAGAGACACGGAAAAAGGAAGACTTGGATCATGGTGTTTTCAGAGTTGATGCCATGGTCGTTTGTCACCGACACTTGGCACTTGGTACTGACACTTCATCTTCTCTCCTCCGGTCGAGGATGTTCGGGTCGATAGGGAGAAAGGAAAGAGGGGTTCTGATGCTAAAATTCCATGTATTGCACAACGCTGTAAAAAATTAATAAGTTACGATTATTAAAACCGCGGTGAAAAAGATACAATCATGCATTGTACAAAAAGGAGAGATACCATAACGGCGTCGTCGCACTATAGAATATCCAGAGAATATCTCATGGGGGGGGGGGGGGGGGGGGGGGGGGGGGGGTGGATGGAGGATGGATTATGGATAGAGCCATATCAGAAGAGAATGGAAAGCGGATTTGCCACGCACGAAAAAGTAGAACTCCGATAACGAGGACCATAAATGAAAAAAAATGGGGGGGAAGAGCCAAGAGAAGTTGGTCTTTGGCATGGGTGCACAACACTTATTTTGTTGGAATTGCCCGAATGACATGATAAAGTGAACGGGTCTCAGCACACCTAGAAGGGACGAACAATATGTCCGGAGGAGACACATCCATCAAATTAGGGACTCGGGATTTTTTTGTGGGATCAGTCGCATCGTGGACATCGATGCCTCGTCCAATATTTCTCTCAGCTATTTACAACAACCAACAAACAAACGTGGAATCAATAATGAGACCGGTGCGAGAAGGAGAGATCCGCGCTTCCATCCGCCCATCAGAAAAGCATGGAAGGTTTCAGATGTAAAATTTCCTCGTGATTTCGCAGCGGTAGGACTCGCCTGGACACTGCCAATGGAATATCGTGTGTAAAAAAAAATAGACTCCCTCTGGGTGCACTGCACCTGAGGGAGCCACTTAGAAAAGAAATGTCTCCCCCTCTCGCACACGAAGTCTGGATCACGTCTAGCTATCACCAGGAGCGAATGAAAAAATCACCGCCGCAATTTGTCACTAGGCCTAGAATCCATCATAGGTACTCGAATAGAGATGGGTACGGTATACTGAGAGGGACGAGTAACTGGCGATTTCCTGGGTGTCATCGATGGGAATATTCACGGTGATTTTTTTTTTGGTTTTCCCCTCTTCTGCTTCTCTCTCGCCGACTAGAACTCGTTGGCTGTGAAGGGCTCGGCGCAACTAGAACTTGATGTGATGGAACTGGGTTATCTTCCATCGGGGCCGGTTTTTTTTTTCGTCAACCCGGTCACATTGAGTACTATTACGACGTGAGAAAACGAGAGAGAAAGAGAGAGGGGGCAACGAATGGTGAAATTCCGAGACCCAAAAACATAGATGGCATTTTTCTCCCAGCACCGAGAAAAGAAACGACAGAACGTGGAAAAATAAAGGTCATCTAATTTCTTTTATACCTCTCTGTTCCCGCTTGCAACATTGTACCATGGAGCCGAGATATAATAGCACAATATAGTTTATAATGTAAGCACCGTTCCCCCTGCTGGTATTATTTTCTTTCGCGCATTCGAGAAGGAAAGAGACGAACAAGATGAAGCACCGTCGAGAACTCGTCCAGATTCAGCCCATTTTCTTCTTTTTTTTTCTCCCATAAACGTAAAAAAAACCGTGAAAAAAAACTAGAAAAAATGTAAATAAAAACACGCAACCCCTCCTACAACTATAAAAAAGTGAAAAATCCGCGACCCATCACACAAACACGAGCAGATACTGAAAAAAAGCGTGATAACACAGACAATTCATGAAAAATTATTCATCGTACGCTTTTCTATCCATCGAATCGAATAAAATGGTGGTTCTGTTTCGAGAAACAAATAATCACAATGACTACCAAGATGAGGGTTTTTCATACATGATGACTATAATCATGAGAGAAGGGGAATCCTGTCTTCGATAGATGATCTAATTGGCCATGAGAAGATGCTGAAATTGTTGTGCGTTGTTGCCGGATGCGAAGGCAAGGTTGCTCACGCCCAGATTGATGCTGTCCACGAGCTGTCGATCGCCGTTGACCGAGATGCCATGCAACGAGGCCGATGGGAAATTCAAATCCCCTTGACCGACGACGTCGTTGAAATCGGAGGGGACTCGCTGCTGCGCATGCACATACGGGTCAAACGGGCTCAGAGATCGAGGTCGCTGGGGTGGGGGAGGGTTGAAGCAACCCGGCCATCCTGCGTTTCCCATCGCTCCCGCTTGGAGGAGCTGGGTCTGCTTTCCTCGTTGATGTTGCTGCAACATGGCCCGCTGCTTGATGTAATGTGAGAACTCCGTCGGGCTCATGCGATTCGGCCTCTTGCTGTTCGTCTTCAGCTTCGTGCTCCCAAATTTCGTCTGGGCGAACGTGGCCGTCGTGAACGTGAGCTGGGACGTGCTCATGACAGGCAAGAATGTCGTGGGGCTGGGACTGGATTCCCCAGCAGAGATACTTGGGATGGGAGCTGCTAAATTCCCCGTGCTTCCTCCGTTCGGGGTAGGAAGTGGCGGCGGAGAAAGACTGAGACTGCTGAGGGAATTGGAGAGGCCGAGGCTGTCGATGGGTTTGAAGCACTGGGCCTCCGGGTTGAAGGTTTTCGTCACTTCCCGGTCCAGCCGCTCGTCCCCGTCTCGATCTTCTTTCTCCGAGTAGAGGATCTTGATCTGACCCTTTTCCCCGATTCGGTAACTCACCTCACCGGGATCGATCCAGACGGACATGTCGCCGGGAAGATTCTCCCGGATGTCCACGAGATCCATGCCGCTCTCCCGCGCCGACTTCTCCAGCACGGGATCCACGGGATCGCTCGTTTTCAGACACCGGTACGCCGAGCCCTTGAACGGCTTCTCCGGGTACCAATGTCCCTGGAATTTCTCTCGCAGCGCCTTCTCCAACTCCTCGCCGAAGATGTTCACCCGTCTCCGCGGGAGTTTGTTGTACAGGTAGGAGATGACGAAGTTCAGCGCCACTTGGACCTCGATATGCATCGTTGCCGAAGGAAAATCACAAGAAACACCTTCCGGGGTTGTGTTGTACTGATCTGAAACAGAGGAGAAAGGGGATAGATGGCTCATTAAGTCAGTTTTGAGGTCAAGAGAATCTCGTCGGCTTCGTGAATAATCAAAGAGTCTCTTGGGAAAGGGGGGGAAAGGAGGGATTGGAGTTGGAAGGACACGAGCCGAGCCATATATCTGGTGATGTGTACCGAGGGACACGCAAAGTAGCGCTCTCTTCCCCCCCTTATCTTTGGCACGTGATTCCAACGGGCATATCGAGTCATGCCATGCGGGAGAGAAGTGGAATTCCTAACCTGAAGAACACGAAAAAGGGGGCTCACTATACATAGTTTCCTAGGTATAGGGTTTATTCGAACCAGACTCGAATTGGAGTTCAGGATAGTTACGGCCGAGCTAGATATGATGTTATACAAAATTAAACCATGTAACGGGAGCAATTTTTCAAGTTTCGACTCGAGTGGCTCCTGCGTAAGAATAAATCGACGCATGCCCAGATGGGAGCCCAAGGAGACGGAACCAAATTAATTTATCCTGTGGGCTCATAAGATGCGTCGTATGTCGCACTGGAACGAGACACCAAAGAGAAGAAAAAAAGGGGGGCGAGGACCCGACAGCCTTCATTGACCACGCGGACCCGAGTCCCGGACACTACGACGCGACTCGTATCGAGACTCGAGGGACTGTAAGGGGAGAACGGAGGAAGGAATGGAAGCACAGGCGAGGACACAGCGCGAGCCAGGACACTACACAGGCACGAGCGAACGTTCTCTGCTGGTTGGAGTCGGAGTGACTGGCTGACTGCGTGTGAGTGACAGCAACGCGATGCAATGCATCGTCGTGACGTCAAGAGGGGGCGTGACTCCTCCCCTGCTCTCGTGGATATACTACCTGCTTTTAAATGCCACCCCTTGTCACCCGAGCAAACAAGTTGTATCGTTTGACGCACTTTTCGTTCGTGCGCAAGAGGCGTCTCCTGTTGAGTATTGCCAGGACGGAAAGCAACACGAATAAAATGAAATTCGAACCGTTTGAAAACAAAGTAAGGAAAACAGAATCAGAGGAGGAAAATACTGACTCGACCGAACTTTGAAGCAAAATTGTGTAAAATGGTGGAAACAAATCTATAATGTAAATCATACCATGGTTGAGTTGAACATTTTGAGAGTACTTTGTCTATTTTAGTATATTTGTATATTTCAGCTAATTTTCTCAAATAATTTTCTTCTTGATACGGGAGATGCAAGAGGATTTTATGGAGGGAAAAAGTCACTTAGCGTTCCTTGCACCTCATCTCCCAGACAGATGGAATTTTCCCCTTAAAATGACTTGCAGCGAGGAATATGGAAGCCGAACTACATTCCAACTCCGCAACGGACTCAAAAGAGGAGGAAAATCAATGGTCGCGTCATCGGATAAAGGAGAGTCCCTGTAACTTTGAGGTGACCTCGAAGTCACCCTTCCGTGACTCAGGTGGTCAAAACAACGCCAAGGGATTCCAACTTTGTTCTTTTTCTCCCCCGTGTGTCGCAATTCTTTTAGTGGGCAAGGAAAGATCTTCCTGGGAAGATCCCACCTGGGTCCCCAGCTGTGGCTCGTCTGCATATCAGCTGCAGAAAAGGACCTGTTTCATTCGGTTGGCACGGCGAACGTGTTCCGAGGAGAGAGAGAGAGAGACAGACCCTCCCTCCCTCGTCTGTCAAAACAGGGGAAACACGGAACGATGGGCTAAAAATAATGCACGAGGACGGAGCTTCGATGCGGATTCTAGAATGCATCTTTCATCCTCTCCATCGATTCTCTCGGGAAGCAACTGCTTTCCCCAGGATATTTTTCAAATTTCTTCCCTGACGTCATGCCGATCTTGCGAGAACAGGGGAACCGTCCAAAGATAGCGTCGTAACAATAAACAAAATGGCAGGGTTATGCAGAGGAACGGGGAAAGGAGCCGCACTACGGTCCGGGTTTCACTCCCGAGACGACGTGCGACTTCCCCGTGTCCAGATTTTTCGTGTTCGGTGCCGGAAAAAACGTGTGCCTTCTGGAAGGAGATGGAAAAAGCTCATCGAGCTGGGACTCCTGCCACGTAATCTTCTGTTGCATGTGAGATATTCCAGGGATAGCAGATAAGGGAGACAGTACCTTGAGACATGAAGATGTTTTTCCGCGATTGCATCCGCCACGGATAAGCAACTGAACGGTGTCAAGGGTGCGCGGAATCTACCGCTTAGAAAAAGAGAGACATGGGATCTGCCGAGGCTATATGGTAGACTGAAGCGGGACGTGTGCCTTCTGGAAGGAGATGGAAAAAGCTCATCGAGCTGGGACTCCTGCCACGTAATCTTCTGTTGCATGTGAGATATTCCAGGGATAGCAGATAAGGGAGACAGTACCTTGAGACATTCCCTTTTTTTTTTTTTTTAAAGGGACCTTCAGGTTAGTTGAAAAGGCAAGTCACGGCCGCCTCGTCATCCGGCGACCGTGTCGTCTTTTGCAGCCTCACGTTCCGTCCTCCATTCCCGATTCACTTCCAACCGAGGCAGCTATACTACGCCATTTTCCGCCAATCATTTGGTTTCTCTTTCGCTTCTCCACTTACTCTCGGTTCGACTTTCGCGGCCTGTCTCGTTTCACTTTGAGGTTCATCCGATTTCGTTCAAAGTAATATTTATTTGTCCCATTTCTATTTATTCATATTCATTCCTTAAAGTTATATTGTTGATATATAATAATGCCCCCCCCCCTCGTATGACGGGAATTTAGGTCGGAATGATTCCGAACAAGAATACAAAGTCTGCCCCAAGGAACTTTCTTTTTTTTTGTATGCCTCGACCTGCCTGCTTCATAATGCAGATCATGCTCCCAGTAAGACCAAAAAAAAAATGAACCTCGAAAGACGATCCAAACCAACGATAGCCCCAGATGAGAGAGCAGAAAAGCGTTGTTTGATGTGTTGTTGGCCCATCTACACGTGCCCCTCCTCCGATCGTGATATTGCTGGTAAGGAGCCAAGATTAATAAACCTCCGATGTGATAGCGTCGAGTCCACATAGTTTGCTGGGATCCCACACTTCTACTCCCACTTATTGATGACCTCCCGATATAATGGGATCTGGGGGTCTCCTAACGATCCCCTCTTCACAAAAGTATTTTCTTTCCGAGCCCTTGTTTTCCCGGGTCAAGGAAGGTCAAATTAGATTCTAACTCCAGTCATATACGCAACGTGATCGAGTTAAGACTGATGTTTCTGTTTCTCGGAGAAAAGGAGTTTCTCCTTATCATGGATGAGGATTTTCTGGAAGGCAATTTCCTCGCTTCCTCGAGGGGATTCGGAAGCACGTGTTCCGCCCACTGGTGTTGCCATGGCAACCGGACGTGGGACGAGGAAATGCGGGGGCGGATCGGGATCTGCGTCTGCCACCCCCGACATTCATTATACGTGAAGGAAAATATTCATTTTATTCCTTCACTGGGTGGAAGAGAAGAGCAGGAGAGTGGGAAACAGGATCCTGGCGGCACGATAAATGAGAGTCGAAGGAAGTCTTCGACTCTCATTGCCTGAGTTAGTCCCGAGGTAAGAAATATCGTGAATTCGAAGAATCGTCCCATGGGGGCTGAAACTTATATCGAAGAAAAGAGCAGGATAAATGCAAGGAATGCTGGTTGTATTATCCATCATGGCGAATGAATTCTCCTGTCAGAGAACAGTGATGAACGAGCTCCGCTTTCCTCCTTTACTGGCTTTTTTGTGAATGAGGAGATCCCGAATTCATGCATAAGAGAAGTACCGGGATCGGTCTTATTGTTCACCCTAGTACTTGGGTGTGAAGGAGGTATAGAGCCGCCATATGGTGTGGTGACCGAGGCAGGAGGAGGGGGAGGATGGTGAGGAGGAGGAGGAGGAATGGGAAATCGATGGCTGAGGGAGGAGGGGGAGGAAGAGGAGGAAGGAAGGAGGGAGGGAGGGCCATTCCATTCAAGGTCAACCTCCACTGCAATGTCAAGGACATCCCCCAATCCATACCATTCTTCAGATTGAGGGAGCCTCACGAAAAGACGCCCGGTGATTGGAAATCCTTTTTTCCCCCCTTCCCACCCCTCCCCTCCTATGCCCAAATACGAGTAGCGTGGAGGCTGTTATGAAATATTTTGGCACCGAGGTGTCGTGCGTTTTACCTGGCACCGGTTCAGCCACCGATTTAGACGTCCTCGGGTGTAAAAACGTCCCATGGCATCCCACTGATATCAGCCGAGAATATCAGCGCCAATTTCGCCAACGGAAAGGGCGTCTACGGAATTCCCTATATATAGCAACTCGAATGGCATGCAGTTTTCCGATTTTCTTCTTTTCTTCTTTCGGATGAGATGGAACGGTGGATCACGTGACCTTCCCGTTTAGCTATTCCTTTGCCAACTTGTCCGTGTTGCCAAGGAATTTTGTTTTCGAGCAGGGGGGAAAGAAACCGAGCTGTCTATATAAGATATGCTCGGGCTGAAAATTGTCGCCTTTCCTCGGCCTCTGCTTTCAATAAAAGGAAACGCGTAAGACATGCTACAGAGTGAAAAAGAAAACTATGCCTACGCTTCTAAGGATTTATTCACGAGCAGAGAGAGCTGGAATTCATTTGCAGAGCAATGCGTTCGCGTGCTCCAACTCCTTGGCAAAGTCAGTGAAGAATGTGTCCTCTATTTTGAAAAATTGCTGACAAATTCGACTGCGACTAGTCGATAGCCTTTTCAAAAATCTGCGGGAGGTCGTATCCCTCGCTTGGACGACCCTAAGCACATTCCGCTGATTTTGGAAGCTTGGTTTCTCGTGAATTTTTCCCGACTTGTTCGCCGAATTGCAAAATCACAGTGTTTCAACCGGGGCTGTTGGACGCCTACTTTTATGGGTCGATGAAGTCTGGTGTGTTCAATGGATTCTGTTGTCACTCGTGTAATCTCGAAACACCGCGCTTTCCCCTTGGCCCACTCCGCAGATGTGCCTTATCACAAGTCTGACCTATCCTCGTGTCCTTGCGGCATATCGAGGACTTTTCGATACGCTGCTCTCGTGCATTCTCTCGCGCGAAGATGCTGTGTGAATTTCTCATTTATGAACTGCGAATCGACGTGAACGGGTGGGTAAGAGAAGGAGAGCCGGGCAACGAAGGTCGGCATCGATCCTCGATGAATGAAGACTAGACCTGCATGCACGGGGATCTATCTATAATCTATAACGTTCTCTGCCGTGAGGGAAACGGGAAAACAGACCCGTATGTGGATCGATCTCGTACACACTGTCGGTTTCGCTCACATCCATCGATCATCGGTCGAACGGGGAAATGCGGGTAAGATAAACGAAAAAAAAGACATGGTTCATCGGTGGGTTTCGACATCCATCCAGTAAGCAGTTTGTATCAATGAGAAATCTCCGTTGCTATGGGAACTGCGTCGCTCTGATTGCTCTCAAAGGATTCTTCCGATCTTTTCCCTTTCTCTATTTTTCATCTTTCGATTCGAAAACCGGAGCCCTGCAAAATTGGAACAGAGACAAGAGTTAAAAGAACGGTCGGGTACAAGCGATGCGGGTGTAATCTTCGTCATTATTCAAATCCGAGGATCTCATTTCGTATTCATGGGAGAGCAAGAAGAGTATGGTCCCGTATTCGTCCAGGCGAGTTTCCATCGTCTCCGGATCGATCACACTCCCACTCCGTCTCGAAATACTCTGCCCAGGCCGGCTAAACATCTTGCAAGCGTTGAAAGACGCTTTTATCCCACCGTTTTGTGGCTTCTGGTCCTGTCGAGAGGTGTACGGTAGGAGAAAAAAAAAATAACAAAAAAAAACCACTGGATCTCTCTCTCTCTCGGCTTCTCCATATGTTTATATGCACGCGAACAGCTGTGCAGGTACGTTCATCTGTCTCGCTGCCAAAGCCTCAATAGAAGCTCTTCCAGGATAAATCGATTCATTTTACCTCCCACGTTTTCAGCCCTTTAGTTCACTGACTTCAAGAGCATTTTTTTTTTATCGCCTTCTCGCTTCGGGGGTTCCCAGGCCGACAATAAAAGAAACTTTCTTTCATAACTTTCTCCCTTTTCCCAAGGCGAAGGAATATTGGATTCCCATGCTCTGAGGCGGATGCTAATTTTCCTTTCTTTTCACTCTTTCCAAGCACTGCGTCGTTTAAACTCACGGAGTTCCGTCTCCAAACGCATTCCCGGTCCTCGGGTTTCTACGACGAACGCGAAATCACCTTTCCGCGTCCTTTCATCGAGGTGAAGGGCGATTTATCATTGTGATGTTAATGACGTTTAAATGCCCTTGACAGAGAGGATGAATCGGAGATGCGGTTTCGTTTAGCTGAGGCCAACTCACCCCCGATGACCGTCACATTAAAGAACAAATAAAAGCCGGGGGAAGGAAAAGTGTTGAAGGAGCCTTACCTGTCACAGAAAGAGAGTGAAGGGTGTGAGTGCGGAGACGCGTGATCGCGGTTCACTGGCACCAGGCCGACTGCACCCTTTCCACCGGGGTTCCTCTTCTAATATACGAACGCTCCTCCCCCTACCATCCCTTAAGGTTACTTTTCATTCACTGGAGGGAGCTGTGCGGGGGCGTCGAAGATACCCAAGCCTCCCTCCCCCCAGTCCCTGCCATGCGCTTGGAGGCTCTGACGTCAAACGGGAACCAGTTTCATTCATGCCCTTCTCCCATTTATCGACCACTGGGCCTTGGGCGTTGGTGCCAACCCGTAATATATTATTGTTAGGAGGATCCCCTCTCCTCCGCCTACGTGAAACGGAGAGGTTTTAGCAACGTCTCTCCGGGTCTTGTTTCTGTTTCCTCATTAATGGTCCCAGTCTCCCGGCATCGCGAGAGCATTAACTTCTCTTGCTCATTATGCGAAGAGCTCATGCACCATGAGGTAAAACTTTAGATGCTATTAAGACCTCGTTATTACGAAGCCAGAGGCAGCGACGTTCCAGTTCGGTCGGTGGAATGAATCGGTTCGGCACCGAAGAGGATGACAAACGGACAAGTCCATGACTTCCGTCGTGATAAATAACATGAAGACCCGCACGTTTTTGGCAGTTCCTCGAGCGATTCCAAGCATCTTCTCGATTCGAGACTCGATTGATCGCCGAGTCGTGCTCAACAGCACCGCGAAAACGAACCAGGCGTGATTTCCGGAAAAAAAATTCACGAAACGGTAAAATCAAGCGGGTTTCACTACTTTTTATTACTTTTTTTTCTTCGTATCGTTGCGAAGAATTCGCTGCAGTGAAAAGAATGAATTAACTTGTGGAAGAATCAGGAATCATGATGCTTTATTGATACCATTGTCGTCGTGTAAATGTACCGTTCTGGGCTTCACACATTCGACGTTGTTTCGTTTCAAGTGAAGATTTTCGTCTCCGAGTGAAAATTGCTGCATCACCGTTCCACGTTCCATGACGGGAATATTCCAGGGAAAGGCCTAGTGCTTCATCTTGTCATTCTGCGCACGATACGATATATTGCCACTAAACTTGCAGTTCGAAACCTTGTTGTGAAAAGTTGCAAGAATAATGTAATTATGATCAGCAGTATAAGACGTTGATAATAATGTAGTAATTTTGTCTCGATGGAGACAGTTTGTAGCCAGGGAGAGGGATATGCATGCATTATTTCAAGTTCCAGACATTTTTTCGTATCCCCTTTTCGTCCGTTCTTGAATGTGTGAGCACTACAATATTTACCTTTTCCGTTTTGGTGCATTTAGTTCTTCTGAAATGAGGGGAAAAAGAAGGGGAAATGTTGTGGAAAGATCATACACTAATGCAGACGGTTTAAACAAATAAGTTGTCGTAAAGATTGACAAAGGAAAGAAATGATTGAAAGAAATAACTCTTCAACACGAAAAACAGGCGTAAAATCAAGGCACGGGATTTACAGCTCGTTTTCCAAATGTTGGGTTCCCTCGGTAATCAAAGGAATCCTGAGCCGATATCAAGACTGCAGTCCAGTCGCCGTTCAGTAGCAGTTTTACTGGGTGTCCGAAAAGTCTGGAGCCATAGGCATTTCAACGAATTTACAAAAAAAATTTTAATTCGAAACAAGTTTGGAGACGGAATCTTTGAACACCGCGAAGCATATCCGTGTCATCGTCAATAAAGAGAAGTAGTAACTCATGGTTCCAGACTTTTCGGACACCCTGTAGTTAGGATTTCTTCGGGACAAAACTGGACTGGAGTAATGTGGAGCTTCGGTTAGTTCAAATTCTGAACTGCAACTGAATTGCCTTTCGAAACTGGCCCTTGTCGTCATCCTCTAGTTCTCGATCCGGCAAATTTTCTCGTGGATTATTTCCGTTGGATGCTGAATTATCCTCTTCGCGTCTTGCAAATTTCGAGACTTTGCCGTTTACCCTGCTCTTGATGTGCGAGATTAAAAAAATAAAATAATAATGATAAAATGGAGGCGTGGAGTCGAGCGGAGAAGCTGGTCAGAAGCTGGAAGATAGCTTCTGATCTACCTGCCAAGGAATTGGATATGGCCGATGGACACGAAAGTCACTGTGGGCTTGACCACGACTATGTTCAGTATCACGGTACCATAGAGAGAGAAACGGGAGCCACAATTTGAACCTTTTGGTTATAGTTCATCCAAACATCGAAGAGAGATGGCATTAGGGTATATGCATGACTGCCATATCCTTAACCACATCTACACCGGCGCAATCTCTCCATATAGCGTTTGAATGAGTTCCGAGGCCGAACGGCTCTTCGTGACGGTGGGGGCTTCTCATGTGGTGACGAGCCGACGTTCTACACTTCCGTACGCTCGTTTCTTTTGTCGAGAGGCGACTCGATCGACGGCAGTGCTCTAGTGGAAGAGGAGAATCCTCTGCGATCCGATAATACAAGTGGGGAAAAACATGGATTTCCGATGGGAGGTCAATAGATGCGAGAAGGACCAGTGTTGCCTTCTCCTCTGGTCTTTCTTTTTCCATCCAGCGTGTCCGAAACGCGGGCGAAAGTCCAGCGCGAGATCTGCGGCCTCGTTTCGTGATACGGGTGCCGAATTTGCAACGGAGCAGAAAGTCCAGTTTTTCTGCTCGACGAATATCGAACTTACAGATAGGCTCATTCGTATCGTATCTCTTTGGGTCCACGTGCGAGCGAGCGGCCATTTTTAATCCCTCGAAGCTGCGCTAGCATTTCGCGATATTTTATCTTCCGATTGTCGCTTCGTTCGACCCATCTCAGATCACGACTTTTACAGAGTCGCGACGAGAAATGTCTGCACGTCTTGTATATTTACGTACGTACACGTCAAGCGGAGTTTACACGGCTCCGTCGACCTCATCTATGATGTACGCGTTTCTCAAACAGTCCCTCGACGCGTTCTTACACGTCGATTCCCCACCGGATTCCCCATCGGATTCCCCATCGGATTCCCCTCCGGATTCCCCTCATAGCGACGAGACGCCGACTTCGGCATACCGGCCTACCGGATTCTTGTCTCATAGGGGAGTCCAATTACTTCGTCAGCCCAATTACGAGGATAGGGTCGTGGATGGGACGAGAAATGGGGAATGGATGGGGCATGAATGGTTAATGGATGGGGCATGAATGGTTAATGTATGGGGAATGGATGGGGAATGGATGGGATCATGGAGTCCACTTTTCGTTCCTTCAAGTTTCAGTGGAACGTTCGTCGCGAGTTAGGCCTATCTTTCGCATCCGATTATTTGTCTCGGAGAGAGGGTTTCCTTGTTATTTTAACGCCATGGTGAAGGACTTCTATTTGATTATCGTTGTTGGCACGTTTTCCATCGTTCTCGGTGTGCTCGGAGATCTCGGGTGGATCCCTTTCGAGTCCGAGTACTGTTATGTACACACCGGCCGAAACGATTGTTATTTGAGCACACGGTAACCCAACGCTCTATCGGTTTATTTTATTTTATTTTGACCGGTGAATGGAGGATGGCGTGTGGTTTCTCGGCGTCGCGGGATCGACAGTAATATCCAATATTTGTTGATACAGGGGTCCCAAAAGTCCCTTACCATTTGGTCTATTTAGATAGTAATGGCAACTTAACCGTTTCTCACCAGTAGCGCTTATACGTCGCAAACCGAGACAGCAACGTGAAAGTGCATGCTCTGACCGGTTTCTAAGCGTGGCAGGCGGTGGTGCAGTCGGCGCATGCGCAGTACGTTCTTGCAAATTGCATATTCGCCGAGGTTCGCCTTTCGGAGGGGCAGCGGTGTGAAGATTTCCGAATGCAAAAAGCGTAGAAAACTTTGAAACGTATCCGTAACTCGCCGTCGCGAGCGGAACCGACGCAATATCAGGAAGACAGGTGGTGCAAACGCTTCAGACGAGGAATTGCAATCGTGCAGGATGAAACCCGCCCTGCCACGGTCATTTCCTGACGAGCTTCGTCCTGCCGTGGCCTATCCATGTACTGTACGAGCCTGGCAAGCCCGGCATTCGGGACCGCGAACCGTCTTCTTAACTTCTGGGCCCAGTGAGGCGGAAGGAGAAACCCGGGGAAGAGGGTCATGCCTTTCAGCTATATCTGTGGTCGTGCATGATGCGAGAGGATCCACCCCTCACCCCCCCTCTACCCCCTACTCCTTCCCTGCTCGTCGAGAACCCGGGAGCATGACCCTCTTTCCCAGGCTTCTCCTTCCGCCTCACTGAGCTCAAAAATTAGTTCGTCGGGGGGTCGAACATGGTTCTTAGCCTTGAACGCGGTGTGCCAGGCTGATATTTAGAAAAACTACGGTCCCACGTACGTACACGTCCCGTTTCGCAGATGCGTTGGCGCCGTATTCGGCGACGAGTTGCGCATTAATTTCTCAAGATATTTTCGTGTTTGGACCCAGAAATCGCAGTGTGATAAATACTGCGCATCTCTTTCGATGCTCCTTTTGTACTACGCCGTTCGTAAGTTTACTGCGCATGCGCAGATCGCAGCAGCGTCTCTCTTCAACGCCTTCATACCGGTCGGAGCATGCACTTTCACGCGACTATCCAAATTTACGATTTCTAAACGCAGTCGATGAGAAACGAGTCGGCTTTACTGTTTGAACAGCCCTCGTATTTTTTAGGGGGCTCGGGTGCAATTTCTTACACGAGCACGAAGTATGCATTCCACGGTAAACAAGCAATTATACCCCAGCACCGTACACGAAGAAAATGGGCAGGCAATTGAGAGCTGTCACGAATTGCGTCGAGGATGCGGTCACTCGGTCCCGAGCGTCCAACCTGGCTCGATAAACAAGACTCTTCAGGAAGTTTCCCGCGAAGTCTCGAGGAAGGAACCGAGGGCGCGATTCTCATGGCATCGTTCGAGTGCCTCCCTCACGGTAGCGGCACCCGTGTGCCGGAAGCTGGCGAGGGTGCCGTGGGTGTTGGGGGGATTTTCTTCTTGGTCTGTCGACTGAGTAGTGCAAGAAGGCCAGAAATTCTTCTGAAGAACTGCGTCTAAAGTGCGACGCTTCAGCCTGTTCTCTTAATAAAAGTTTATTCCAGGATTATGCAATTTGAGTCAATTTTGATCACGATTGACTCATATTGCGTGTTCCTGGTATACGCTTTTGAAAAGAGACTATCAAGGAGGAATGCCAAGAGCGTTATTGTTGCTGCCATAACGATATAGACTGCTTTTTTTTCCCTACCAGATATGTGTATCTACCGTCTCTTATTTTGAGTATTAAAAAAAAAGGTTCAGGTCTAAGCATTACAAGTGGACTGCGTGAGGTCACTTCAAATTCTGAGCCGCAACTTGATTATCTGGGCGACCAAAAGCAGACATTGCGAGGGGAAATTTTTTTTTAAGAGTGTGAATACTTTATTTTGAAATGATGGTTTTGCCAAATGACAGTTACAAACCTGTCATGAATTAATTCAGAAGTCCTGGTTATGTTGCACCCGGAGATTCAACACCTCGCCGTCTGGGAAGAAAAGGTCGAGAGCCGCTGCCTTAGACGATTATCGAGTCCCTCGACGAAGTTGGTGGTCCGATCCCTTTTACGTCCCTCATCTTCCTTAATTTGTTGATCGGTTCTTCGATGAATTTGATGGTCCCTAATTGTATAATTTGCGCGGAAACAAACCACGAACTCCGTCATCGGACTTTCCCTTCAAAGTCACAGCTTTCACTCTTCCCTCCAGGGTGAGCATGCTCGACTCAGCCGATGGCAAATGCTCCCTTTATTATGTACGGAAGCTTATATTTTGTTTTAAACCTGTGAATGACAAAAGAATATTGTTGAAACGCAGAAATAGGCGCAATAGATTGGAACTTTTGGAACGACTCGTAAAAGGCAGATTCAGTGGAATTAAAAAGTACTCGACAATCCAAGGCAGACTCGGCAGTCGTGAAAAGAAAAAGATACTGCAGAGCATATTGGCCCACAGATGCATTCAGCGTCAGGGGTCGAGTCACTGAAAGGCCCGTCGCATTTCTGCCCTGGAGGATGCATCGAGGGAGCAGCGAGACCGACGGTCCCCGATCGGCCCTGGGGGGTTCTGGGACGAGCGGGTAGCGGAGGATGGAATGGAGAGGGAGGACTTTCCTGCCCCGTTAGTTAGAGAGTAGGATGGACACGAGAGGGACTGTGGGGATTCCCCAGACCCCCAATATCATTCTTGCGTCTATGACAGTCTTCTATCTCATGGAGTAGCATCCATTTTATCTTTCCCATTAAGAATTCTTATCTTTATATTTTTTTTCCCGTCGAGTCGTAGGCGCACTAGTCTGCTTAGACTAACGGTATTCAAAGTGCGGCCAAAATAATTTTTTATGCGGTCCACTACGATGTACTAATAATTCACATTTTCATTTTTAAACCTTTAACCGGCACGCATATGAATAACCGTGATAAATAATTGTTAATAGCAGATTTGGAATCTTTTGCTAAAAACTAGCAAGTTTGGTCATTGTTAAGATATTCAAGTACTTATAATTACATTTTTACATTTAGATGTTCAGGTATTCAAGTGTGTACCTGCTGGGAAATTCATATTGAGAATAAAAAGTCCTTGCAAGTAAATGGTGAAAGGTAAGAAAAAAAATTGCTTATAGAAAGCAGCGGCGTAGCCAGGGTTTTGGATTTTTTGCCAAAGGGAGGGGGGGGGAGGGGGGGAGGGCTAGGAGGAACAGAGGGGGGCTAGAACCAAATTTGGGAGCTTTAGCCCCCCCCCCCCCCCCCCTCCCTCCTCGCTAAGCCACTGATCGAAAGTACAAAGCAGCACTTTGAACCGGTATGTTCACATGAGTCATGACTCCAAGTAGTGGCAGTTACGGTGGCTACGAAAGGTCAACGTGTGTAGGTGCGGCGGATATATGCGGTTTTGGAATGCCATTCATTTATAAAATGAGATTTTCTGGCTTAACGTAGCTCGAGTTGGAAGTCATGCGACCAGTCAAAGGGTTAACCTTCCAGAATTGTTTTTTTTTTCAATGCGTCCTTTTCCAAGCCGACCAAGGTATTTGTGCGGCCCACTCAAGGCGAACCAAAGTATCCGTGTGGCCCTCGCCTCAACGAGCTTGGGCTTTGATGAACGAAGACGTACATCATTTCTTCAGATCATCACAGCACTTCGCCAAAAGTGCTTTTCCAAACTGCCATGTTCATTACTTGCTACCGATGAGATTCGCACCGCGAAGCCTAGAGACATCCATCGAAGCCTCGCTCGTCGATATTGGTGCCATAATTGTGCTAGAAAAAGGTGAAATTCGATTTTTAAGCGGTAGGTACCTCTCAGTGCTTCAAGTGCGTTCTGTCGTAGATGTCCTTGAAAGACAAATCAATTTGTCAAGAAGTCCAAGAGAAGAGTCTTTTCTAATTCCTGAGATTAATTTAGTACTTGCACGAAGTAGGATTTACTCACGTCGCCGTAAATACGCTTTACAGTATTGCATACATTTGGATTCCAGCGTGGAAGACCTCATTTGGAAGTGAATGCAACCAGTTCCTGTGCAAACCAGTTCCGCGCGCCGTCTTTACATCAGAGGCCAAATCGCCGGTTTTGACCATGAGCTGTCGAAGCAGGTTGATGGGGTGAGAGCGGGACAACTTCTCGCTCCGTGGATTCCACCAATTCGGTGGTCAATTGAGCGAAATGGAGAGGAGCATTGCCACGCTGCAACAGAATGCCTTGGGAAACCATCTCATGCTTTTATTGCTGAATGCCTGGTTTCGTTTTGTGTTTCAGTAGGGCACAGGACGTAACACTTTTTTTTATTTTGCGAATTTGAAAAAAATACAGAGTGGTCCAAAAGTCTTGCCTCATGTGGCTTTGTTTGGCTACATCAAATGTTCGAACTGGGTTTCGTTAAGGGTTTGACAAACGTGGACACGGTAACGAAAGCCGTCACGCGCGCGCGAGGGTCTCTTCAGTGATAGCAGCACAGTGTGCGCAAATGTCTTTCGACTGGTCGATGTCGCAGACCCAACCGCAAACCCAGGAAATAAATCCTTACGAGGCAGGACTTTTGGGCCACCCTGTATACCTTTCTTCTGTCTGCGGGGCATTTCTTGCTGCTTGCGGAACGTAGAAAGGACCAGGAAAATTCAGGGAATGCCCCGCGGAATGCGGGACGGTCGGTCGCCCTAACTACTGTACATCGTCCCCTTCACGTCTCAAAAGACAGTTGTCATCCCCTTTCTAACTGAGCCCTGCACTTTCATTCTCTTCTGGACGGGGGAGGTAGGATGTTTCCCTTCACGTTTGCTTTCGGGTTTGGAAGGGTTCACCTTTCAATCACGATTCCTCGTTATCCGCTTCTGGAAGGCATCGACCTCTTCGCCCTCTCACCTTCTCGCCCTCTCGCTCTCTCTTCCTTGCGTTCGAATCAGTTAATGAATTCTCTGCAGATGCGTTCTTCCTTGTCCTTGTTTTCGTGCGTCAGCATTTTCTTAACCCACCCATGCGCAAGCCTTTCGAAAGTCCGGCTTCTCGCGAACCATAGCGCGCGCAATCGACAAGCAGCATTTTCATCTGCCACTCGCCTCTCAGTCGAGATGAAACTCTTTACTCGACGAATATTGCGTAATATTAAAGCCTGAATCGGCCTCATCGGGCGTGGCTCTTCCTGTGTAATTTCGAGCTCGCCTCCAAACGGTCACGCCTACGTTTCAACATTGCTACGGTTCGTGCATATGTCACCATAAATTTTCACCATTCTCCCTCGAATTTCACATGCCCTTGAATCTCACTCGTCAATTGACATACAACGGATCGCAACGAGCATATCTACTTGACAGCCGCCATGTTTGAACGCAATTCCCACGCGACATGAAATTGATAAAATGCGATTCAGGTGCATTTCCGTTCCACACGCGCCTGCTACCTGTCGATTTGGCAAGTAAAATACTGACCGAACCATCTTGTCAAAAACGTAGTAAGTTATCGAATGCTTTTAAGTGCTTTCAGCATTTGTTAGCCTTAGGTACTCCAAAAAGTATACCATTGTGCGAAGGAAAACCAAAATACCCCTCATGCACATAGATGCAGCACCAATAAATTTTTAAAAATTTGTTGTGCTGTTCAGTAGATTTATTTACTTGTTCAACCTTGGAAAAGCAGGAACACCCCTTGCTGAGACGACTTTATACGAACTCAAAAGTGATCCTGGAGATGGTAACGGGCAAGATGTCATCTCCCAGAAGCCGAAACGTTAACTTTGAACCCCTTTCTTCACTTCCTTGGTAGCCAGAGACTTTCACGACAGAACAGGAGGATCGAATTTTTATGAACAACACCTCTTATTAAGAGCAGAGGGGCTTCAGCTGTCGACATTAGTCTTCAGAAAAATCCATCAAATGTGGGGAAATTTACTGCAAGCGAAAGATCCCAGAGAGGGGAACTCAATTACGCTTTCCAGAAGTTTTCTGAAAAATTCACGTCATTTGCCTCTAGCAAATGCACTCAAGTAGTCGCCTTCGACCAGAATCGTAGCATCTGATTTTATCATGATTTCCCCGACTTTAACCCGGGATGCTGATGAGATCGATCCGTACGAGATTGCCTGGATTCACTTTTCCTTCGTAATCGGCATTACTTCCGCTGATTTTCCCTTGGAAATTCTCCGCGATAAATGCTCGAGTTCGTAATCCCGACTGAGTTTGTGGGGATTACTAGTTGCAATCCCGTTAAGACCGGTTGTTATCATATCTCGTCTCTTCCTCTGCAATTACGATGGGATCGTCGGTGACCTTTTGCCGTTGTCGGTACCCAATGAGATTCCTTCGTGAAAACGAAAGCGGAGTAATCATTCCTCGACGCGTGGCTTTTATCTTCGTTTTATTATTTCGGCTTTATTTTATAATTTCGGGAATGAGCTCAACGTTTAAAACGTTGAGCTCATTCCCGAAATTAATTGCTAACCGCTCCTCGACCTTCTGCTCCCCGAATGGTTTAACTCGTCGACTTACAATTCGCCGACTGTTAAACTCGAATGGTAGGCTACCAAAAATCTATCCTGCCGACTTGAACTTATCAAATATTCCACTCGCCGTATTAATGAAAGATTGCAAACAATTTTCGCTGGGTTTGCGGGAGTCGAATTTCCCAAGTATTTCACGAGCATCTAATGAATATAGACGATCGTGACTGACTTGACTGACGCCAATTCTAACCATGTTCTAGATAAGATAGAAACCTGAAACTTGATACATAAGTAGCTATTGGGATGCTGAGTTCAGAAAAATTCAGAATTTGGAGGTAAATGCCCTGAGGGCACAAATTTAGGGTTGAGATGTCTTCAAATAATTTTTTTTTTGCTATGGTCTAACGGAGAAACTTGGAAGGCTGAAACTTTTCATGAACTTTACCGAGACATTACTGAGACACGGAGTTCATGAAAAATGGCAAGTTTCTAAAAAGTCAAGTCAGTCATCCCCTGGGGGCATATTTTTCGGGGGTGACATTTTCAAATATAATTTTTTTTGTCCTAGCGAATTGGACTGAGATAAAAAGGTGAAACTTGATACACACATAACTGAGGTGATGTTGAGTTCATAAAAAATTCAAATTTTGTGGTGCATACCCTGAGAGCACAATTTTTTGCTATGTTGGCTTTTCAAAGATATTTTTGCACCAGTAAAAAGGGCAAACGGATAAGGCTGAGACTTGGTAGGCACGTAGTCCTCCGAGTACAGATTTTAAAAATATATTAATTTTTATATAAAACCCCTGAAGGCACAATTTTTGCAAAAGGCGCATTCTCCCGAATCTTTTTTGATCCAATGAAAGAGAGAAGTGTAGAATGTTGAAACTTGGAGCAGAAGTACCTGTTTGGTTGCTGAGGGCAGATCCTACTTTTTAAGTATGTCCCCTCAGGGCAGATTATATAAAGAGATTTGAAGTTAGATACACAAGAAATAATTGAAGTAATTATTTCAATAATAATATCGGTTCGTCCCTCATGACACGTGTTTCGACAGGGACATACTTTTAATACGTTTTTGTCACTTCGAATATTAATTATTGAATGACTAACTATCCTGGACAATGGAGCGCCGAAGGCGCGAACATAGCTAGTTTTCTATCATTTCCCTTACAAAACGTTACCCCCTCACCTATATTCACCTAATCTTTACCTGAGGGGTCTTCTGACAGGTTGAGAGAGGGGAAAAAAACGGTGAAAAAGAGGGAATCCCCGATTTTGATCTGAAGCTCAGGGGAAACAACTCCTCCGCAAGCAGGATTTTGAAAAGAGATAAGACTCAAAGGTAAAAATTTTGTTTGACCCAGGGGTTCGTTCCCCCTCGCACCTTCGCGCTCGTTTTTGTTATCCTTGTGAGACGAGTTGGAAATAATCTATTCTCCATATCGCTCGGTAGCCGTCATGACTGCAAGTCAGTCTCGGTTAGTGTCAGTGGTTCGGCTCTTTCTCGAAAATGTTCTTTGTGTTGTGATGTGAATTGGTTCCTTTGACGTTAGGCTAAGCTTATCTCAGGGTCTATGAACTTTCGACTCGGAATAGTCTAGTGTAAAAGTGCATTCAGAATTCTGAGACTAATGATTGGACCGACAAGTCGTGAGCTTAGAAATACATTTTACCGACTATTTCACGATGTGATTCTCTTGTGTAAGTCATGCTTTTATTCTTAGATCACAATACCCATATGCGATTAACATATTTTAATCATAGTCTCAGTGTTAATGTTACACCTATCATATGAGGTGACAAGTACATCAGTATTCTTGAAATAAGAGGTAAGTCTGGGGTAAGGGATATTCTGTAGGTAAACAAAAGGTAAATGACGGGTAAAAGAACGGTGAAATGTAGGTAAAAAAAAAAAAGGGGAAATTCCCCCCCCCCTATTTTTTTTTTTTTTTTTACCTCAGTTTCACCGTCCGAATTTTACCTCAGGTAAATAATTTTTTGTAAGGGTTCGACTCTTGGCGTATTTGTGATGGATGATGAATTGACAAAAAATACATTTTCAACCAAAATTGAATGCATTTTCTTCAATCTCACCTCATTCTAATATTTCAAAAAATCAATCATTCATTAGTCATGATGTGAACTCATCTCAAGCTCAGGGAATTCAGCACTCGTATACCCAGCGAAAATCGTTTACAATCCCTCATTAAGTCGGCGAATTGATATTAGGAAAGTTCAAGTCGGCAGGATAGAATTTTGATGGTTAAGCATTTGGCGAATCATGATTCGACGAGATGACAGGGAACCTCTCGAGCTCTGCAACCAGAGAGAATACACGGATGTGATTTCTGCTTCTCGCACTTGATCACCGTCACGCGTGAAGCAGAACGGCTGACTAAGCATCCTCTTGCTCCTCTCGGGGGGTACAAACCTCTGCGAAAACTAAAGGGACTTGTTTGAATTGGATCGCTCCCCTTCTGACCCAGACCCAATTCCGAGCCACATGTTTGAGGAAAATCCGGTTTTCTATGTGCTCATAGCGATTCCTCGCCTACCTATTGCGTCGGGTCTCGTCCATTTAATATCTCGCGAGATTACGCAACGGTCTGAGTCCAATGCTTATCTAGCACTTGAAACTCAAGCCTCAGTGTGTCATCAGCTGCGGAAATAAATGCGATAACGCCACATTTCTAGTTGTTTCCTCAGTGTTTTTCCATAAATAGAGGTTCCTCGATCGCATCCCCTTTGCCTATCACCTTTATCACGCAGAACAAACCAATTTAATTAACTTTAGGCGCAAAAATTCCAAAGAGCAATCCCTCTTGGAACAGCTCGTTATTTCCAAGGAAGAAAATACCTTCGGCTCATTATTTGTTCGAGCATGCAAAAAATGCCTGCCACGCTTTCAGTCCAGTGAACCCTCGGTACACCGCCATCTTCGCTCATCGCCAGCTCTTTCCTCCCGACAAATCATCCCCATGGGCTTATAATGGGCCTATCCCCGTTATAGCACCATCTTCGCAAGCCGCCATCCGCCAACACCATTTTTCATACAAATGTGCAGTAAATGTTCCACGTAAATCCTCCTCTGCAGGATATCCATTGTATAGAAATACGCTCAGCATGACAATGACAGTACCAAGAAGGAACTTGACTGTCAGAGGCACATCAAATATGAAATAAGATGCAAGGCAGCTCAGCACAATTGCAAGGTGGGGGGGGGGCGAGTGGGGGGGGGGGGGGGGGGGGGGGGCACAGGACAAAGTGTAGATGCTACACAGCTGCCCTTATCCAGAATGTACATATCTAAGTATCTGTTGCCGACTGCTCCGATCGCGTCATAGAGCGACCACGAGAGATGACTCGTGCCCATAGAATGGATAGTTCATGAGAAAATATGGAATGTCGGAAGAGGCTAAGGGTAATAATAATAATAATAATAATAATAATAATAGCTTCTCGTTCATTTAGTCAGTGAGTCCTTTGGAGATTTCGGTATTGCAGGCAATAGTATATTGTGGTTCATTCGATGTAGATTCGATTAGATATATCGAAAAACGGCGACGACCAAACAGGGACGTTCGAGGGTTCACTTGGCTTGTAGTTACTAGTAAAAACGTTAGGAAAGTGCCTTCGTGAAACCTGATGGGCGACTGCAAACTTTGCTGAGTTCTAGAAAAAGCTGCCGGTTGCAACAGGCAAGATCCCGAAAATCCTTTTCATCAAGCTTTGTTCATCCACTTCTCGGAGATTTCGGCAGTAATCCGTATTGTAGCTCCAAAACTGTTAACTCAATTATCTCAACGTTACCTCGAGTCTCAGTTACCTCAATAATATAATTATCCATTCACATTATCCTCCCCCTCAATTCTTACGTTTTATCACGCACGTATGCTGCGCCTATTCATGTAGAAACACCCGAGTCTTTAATTTTTCTTTCCCTGAGCTCAGTCATGATTGCATGAGATTGAGCTGTCTTTGCAGCAAGGGAAGTCGAAGGTGCTGTCAAGATGTCATCCAGTATGTGGTTGAAGCGTGCGTTGTACCCACGCGAATATTATGACGCAGATAACAGGATTGTTTCTCATTTTCCTTGAAAGTGATCGTATGACATCTCTGTAGGTATATAATTGTGCAGACGTGTTCCCGCTTTTAATTTAGAGGCATTTTCAGAATTTTATGTCGAACTGCTGTCGACCGAAGTCGTCGACGATTAGCCATGGCGCCAAAATAAGCCTGAAGTAGGTCTAGCCTCACGGCTAGCTTGTGTGATTTCATAAACGTGGGCTCATGTGGTCGGAATTACGGGGAGCATGAAGAGGTTATTTGTAAGAAGCACATCGGACCGTGTGAAGTTGGAATTACACGTACAAGGTGCAATGTTAAATTAGCCCCCGCTCCTCCAGTAGCCGAAATGCAAGGATGAAGTAAAGGAAACTATTTCTAAACGTAGCATTCATTTTACATTTAGGAACTAAGTCTTGAACAGCATGAAACACTAAATTTTACTATATTCACTATGAATGGAGAGAGCCTTGATGTTCTTATTGATATAAATTTCCTCTGCAAAGTAGACTGCTTAACGTTAAATACCAGCAATTTTTCTGCTTACTGGCCTAATTGATAAATTAAAAAAAATTGCCCTGCCGTGTCCTAGTCTCTTCCACTTGGGCAGTTCATATGCATCTAACAATCAATCTCTGGGTCACTCTTTTCTTGGCTTGGGCCTAGGCCCTAAGTTATGGCCTCTCCAGGAATACACCTAACATCACCAACATGGTAGCTGCCATTAGATTGCTAGTTCAATCATTTTCTCCATACTACAGCAATGGAGCTTTATCCTAATCATCTCCTAAGACACTTTGGCTTTACATGTGACATGCATGTATTGGCCATCATTCCACTTGCACACACATGTACAAAGTGACTGCTTTTTCTCTTATGTCCATGGATGGTGACTTCCAAGTAGGCATCCTTTGTACTCACCATTCATGTTGCTTCCTTATGCAAGTCATTGGCTTGTGCTGGCCGAGCGCGAGGCTTGCTGGTTTGACATGCAAACCTCATTTCGATTAGCCTAGGGAGTGAACTCAACAAGGTGGGATGGTCCCACATTCAGATCAGTAATAACACAAGCGATGCTGTGCATTGTGAGTTTGGCAGCCTCCAAGCCCCCAAGTGGAGGTCAACAAAGAGTTGTGAAGTGTTGATGGCAATTTTGGGATACACAGTGACTGCCGTGTTGTTGACGTTAGCCCTATAATTCACCTATGACCAGGTACCTATGGCCCATCAGACTCCAAGGCTTCAGGTCTGCAATATATAGGACAACCAGTAAATTGATTTCACCACTCAGAATTGTACCTTAGCATTATGAGTTTTAAGTCTTTAGTCTTGATAATTAGTTTATAGCACCATATGAATTATGGTTATGCCTCCAGCATCACATTTTAGGGGGACAAGTTCATAGATTAGAATAGCTGCAAACATGATTGTCATCATTGCAGGGAATGGCAGACATTTGGATAATTTACTTTATTAACCCTTTCACAGTTACGCACTGTAATATCAGTCCACGGAGGTTTAGGAAAAACTGGACTGAAAGGGTTAACAGCTATTCCAACCTATGTGATGTCCAATTTGAACATTATAGGTGATGAAATTGAACCCTTAATCCTTCTCCCTTTGGTGTAATGAATAGCTCCATCAAAATTCAAGGTCACTAAATCCATGTTGCATTACTGCCTTTCAGTAGCAAAATCAATTTATTGGTCACCCTGATATCAATTGGGTGGGGGGAACTCCTGTGTTACATCATACATCTTCTTACTTCTATGTGATATCACTTCTTTTTTAAACTGGACAAGGGATAATAAAAGTCTTTCTGATAATGTTGCTTCACTAATTTTGGGATTAACTCTTGGCTGGAAAAGAGTGATACCTAGTGAAATACATAAGGAAGGTAGGTTCCAACTTCTGGAGTAAGAATTCTTTCAAGGCATTGAACTGAATAAGAAATCTCTCCTATTTGCATAATCTTATTCAAAGGGCAGTAGTTATCAGAGGTTCATATTCTCCCTTGTCTGTTATTCATGCAGCTTTTGTAACATCTGCTTCTATATCCTGGGTAACTCCCCCTGCCTGCCTGTTATGGAGCCCTCATGATGGTTACGGGAGGTAGTTCCTAAAACTTTTTTTTTTAAGTTTCGTGTATGTCAAACAAGGAAGAAGTTATGGGTGTATCAGCCTGTAGCTCACAAATTGCCAAGAAGAATATTTCTGAAACAGTCCAATAGAGGAAGAGTGCTGGCTGTCACTCTTTCATTTCATACTCAAAGGATAGAAGAGATATGAAGAGCAGGAAACTGCTGCAGCACATACTTCATGCAGCTTCCCAATCTATGCTACCCTGGCTGAAACATTGACTTTTGATACTCAGTATCAATGAACCCATGACATTTTTGCTGGATCCCTTTCTTCTATGGATTTTATCAAACCAATAAAGGATATTAAGAATTAAGTCCATGATGGTCATGGCTCTCTAGTAAATGCTAAGTAATCCTTATCCCTGGTATCATATGAACACTGCACCCAGAATTCTTATTCAGCAACTGGACTTTCTGAATTGTTCCAACATTACAAGCAGCACTAGTACTGACAAGCATATACATTTCTTCCAACTGATTCCATACTAGAGTTTCCATGGCAGTAAAATTTCCTTTAGCCTTCACATCAGGATATAAAATTATCTCTTGGTAAAGGGCAAATTTAGAAGCTGCTTTACCATGCCCAACATCAAAGATCCTACCTGTTAAGGATAGGGATAATGTCTTTTGCACATCATTGTCATTGCTTCTATTGACATTCAAATGGAAGGGTTATTGATGCTGATGGCAAAAAAATGGCCTGATCCATAACCTAACAAGTGGGGCTGAGACATGCTTTTCAGCATGATGAAACAGATTGTTTTACATTTTTCTTTTTTGCTGCTTCAAGTTATGTGTGACTTTGTTAAAAAAAAAATTGACATATCTGCTGGATCTGACCTGGAGATTCACTAATTTGCATTTTTGTAGCCAGGAATAGTCATTCTTGAGATATGTGATGATACTAGAATTTCTCACAGATACCAACAGTTGCAGCTTCAACTTTCAGCTGACAACCTATTCCATTCCACAATTACCCTCTGTGTCATGGGCATCCTTCATTCATTCATTCATGGGTACAAAGGAAGTCACACAAGTATAGTATGTACACTTCACATTTTACACAGTTCCTGCATTTTTTTTTACTCTTGGCTGGCTCAAAATCCAAATCATAATATATCCTGTTGAAAGAGTGCATACTCATTTTTCACCTAAGCCTTTGTGCCATACATTGTCAATTGCTGGTCTGATTCCATTTCAGATCCTGTCTGAAATTGATTTTCCTTTGTATCCTCATTGTGTTGTCTCTTACCTAACTATTCATGAATCTGAATGATTCATTGTGGTCCATAATTATTGCCTTCGAATGGAGATACCAGATGATATAAATGACATGGAGCTCAAGAATTTGCTCAGCCCTGCTGCTGCACCTAGAAGACTCTTAGGTGATCCACTAGCAGTGTCTCCTGGTAAAGCAGTCAAGCCTGTGAGAGGTAAAGGAAAGGGAATAAAGGCAGGCAGGATTGGTAGAACTAATAAAAGACCCAACTATTTTGTTGCTTTTCGCATCTGGGACCCAATGATCCATCTGCAAGTGAGAGCCCTACAAGAGAAGATTATCAACCAGGAGGTCAGTCTCTTGCCAGCTTGTATTCCCCTCTCAAGTCTCCATGTGACTTTGTTTGTGATGCACTTATCTGGGAAGGATGAAGTGAGTGCAGCAAGGAATATTGTCCTTGGCTGTGAAGACCTTTGGACAGCTGCATCGCCAACAGGTGATATCACTCTGGAGTTTGAGGGGATCCAACATTTCTCAAATCAAGTGATGTACTTGGACAATGTTGAAAGTGAAGGGCTGCAGGCTTTCAAGGCATTTCAGGAAGCTCTGAAAAGCAGATTTGTGGAAAATAGACTTCTGCCCCAATCTGAAGAGCTATTCAAGCCCCATGTGACTGTTTTAAAGTTGTCAAGAATGCATAAGGTCAAAGCATCTCACATGAGTTCACTGAAGAAAGCAGTGAAGAAGTGTTGCACCATGGGTTCTAACATAAACTTTGGCAAGCAAAAACTTGGACCCCTTCAACTGTGCTCCATCAGTGGACAAAGTGACAAGACCAGCCTGTTTTATCAAACTATGGCCATGCTTCCAGTTGGAAGTGAGACAAGGACATGGGCTCAGGGAGAGCACATTGAATGCTGCTTGAAGCCCTTGATGCCTAAGCAGTCCTTCCTCCATTCATTCCTGGTAAAACTGAAGGCCTTAAAAGATACAGTAAGAAGGGTGGTTCGAGAATCCTTGAGTTTAGGTGACCAGGAACAATTTGGATCTATAGGTATCATCCTGGGAGCAGTGCTACTTGCATCTGTTGCTATTGGTGCATCCCTTGCTAGAAAATAGTGTATCTAGGCCTATGCGCTCTTCAGATTGCTGCCAAGTTTCAGTTTGATTTTCCTAAGTTGCTGTTCAGAGAAAATCCTTCAAATTATTGGTGGTAAGAGGCAATAAAGGAGGCCTACATGAAGTGAAATTTTTTCCTCTTCAGTTGCAATAAAGAAATAGTATATGGATCCTCCATGTTGAGGATCTTTGGGCTGTGATGGGCCTAAGAAAATACTAAATCCTATTACCTCTTAATTTGACTCCATTTCTTGGCCTTTTCAAGTAAAGAAAATCAAAGCATTGTTCAGTATCATTCCTGTTTTATCTTTTCATTTTGATTCAGGTTAATGTGTGCATTATTTGGAATTTGTTGAAAATGAGTGAGAGCAGGCCGGTAGATATCCCTAATTTGAAGAGGCATTCCAATCATGAAAATAACTTCTCCCCAGAGGGATCCCCTGGCTTTCATGGCTTGAAGCTTCCAAGTCCCCTCATTACTCGGAGAACGAGGTCCAATTCAACGTAAGTACCATTTGCATGATGGCTTTGTCCTGTCATGCTTTTGCAATCGGCTTCAGTTGAAGTTGAATCTGAGTCTCATCCACAGCTTTGTTTTCAAGTGCTGGAAACAATCAATGAAGAGTGAAAACTGGACCATCTATAGTTTGTAAACCAAAGTTTTACATGAGGGGTTGATTATATGATAGGTCTGAACGTGCATTGGCCAACCCACTCAAAGTGGGGACGATCAAATACTTCAGTCGGTCCAGAGGCCATGGCTTCATCACTCCAGAAGATGGGGGAACTGACGTCTTTGTCCACATCTCTGAGTGAGTGCTTCTTCCTCCCATTCCTCCTTTCATTTATGGGATGCTACAAGAAACAATTCAGTTTTCCCTGCTTTTTGGAACCAATAAAATTTATTATTTCTTAATTTTTAATTAGTTCATGATGCTGAACCATTCAAAGAGTGCCTATCAAATCACTTTTTCTTGGAACTTGCTGTCTTTATAGAAGATATTTAATTTTCATTTCCATGTTGGGTTTATGCTATCTTTTGCAAATGTCATGGTTCCACCTGTGCTTGTCCCTGCTGAATGGTTGTTCTTTATATTTCATGATGGCCTCTTTTAAGTAGGTTTTATTGATAATTTTTTCTCATTCAGTATCGAGGGGGAGTATGTTCCACGACATGGAGATGAGGTGCGCTACAGAATCTGTCCCATCCCCCCCAAGAATGAAAAGTTTCAGGCAGTGCACGTTCAAATCATCCACTTCTGCCCTGAACGTCACACCAAATGGGCATCTGCTGTCTTGGATGAGGATGCTGATGAGAGTCCGGATGGTGAAACTGCTCATGCCCCTGCAGGAGACATCTGAACTGGATCATACATTACAAATGATGGTGCATGCATTCAGAAGAAACAAAGCAACAGGTCCTCAAAAACAAAGCAGCAAATCCTCAATCACTGTAAGGCACTCCTTACTGTGGTCCCTCTTGAATATAGGAAACGAGGGCAAATGACAGAATGTTGGCTGAGCATGCATCTCAACTTCCATACCTGTGGTGTAGCATTCAGTCTTGTTTCTTGCTCAATGGCATCCTGAGCGTGCTATTGTTCTGTCTTTTCTTTTTTTTTTTACATTCCCTTCTGTGTGGGTCTCCCTTTTTTTTGCAATATGTTTTTTCTTTGTTAATATCTTTCTTGAAAGGTTGCTTTGGGTTGCAGGTTGCATTACATTCAAATTTGGATTAAAGTGCTTGAGTCTTCTCTCCTTATGGATGCCATTTTCTTTTTAAATAAAAATGCTTGATGCAAGAGCCCTCTGCCAGGCTTCAAATCCCTCTTAAGATTGTATCCTCTGTTCTTTGATTCTAAAATGCCACCATGTCTTTGAAACTTCAAAGATGTTATCTTACTGGACGCATTGACCTAGGTTGAATAGTTTGATCTCATAAGAGTTGTATATACCGTGTTTTCTTGAGATTTGACTTTCTCTGCATTTCCTTCATTACCTAGGATATACATGATATCAATCCCACTCCTAGATACCAATATGTGGTGGGGGAGGGGGGAAAATGGTGAAGAAGAGAGAACTCACAGATCAGATTAGATCTGGGGCTTGGCAGTGATAATTTCCAGCTCTAGCAGCCCTTCCATTCCATCAAAGCATTCAAAGCAAATGTCATCTGAGAAGTTCATCTCTTGGTCCATTCTACTTTCAAAGATGTTAATTACAGCACTCCTTTGAATACTGGGGAATTTCTTTTTTGTGCCATTTAATGCTGAAAAAAAGAAAGTCAGTCATGCAGTAAGGGATTAGATGGAAAAGGAATAAATAACCTAATAACTCCAGGAGTATTTGTCTAGTTAAATTATATACCAAATTGGGAAGTGAATATTGTATCAATTTTCTGAGTGGTACATGCTGAGAAAGTTGTCCACAGAGATTCAAAGTTCAGAAGAGGAAGTGTAATACTCAAGGATATATGGTATTGGTAAGACTTTATTTTTGGACAGTAATTTTTTCTCCCAGTGCCATCTGGTACTTATTGAAATTCTTCCAAGTTTGAAGTTCATGTTCAGTTTTGCTTCATATTGAATGCTCATGTGAAGGCCTCATTTATTTCATGTAACCCCTATTCCCTAGCTTTATGCTTCTCATAATTCTAAGTTCTTTGTAATGCATCCTTGTCTTTAGTTCATCAATCATGTTTCCATTCAATATTTTTTCAGTCCAAAATGAGTGGGAAGCCTGGCACTTTGTAGGCAGCTTGTTCTGAATGCTGTCCTACAATATGTATCTTGTTTGTGAACTTGGTATCCCATTTTTGCAGTGTTTGTTTCCAGTCTTATAAATAAATAAATGAAGGCTGAGGATGGAAGGATGATGATGAAGGTACAGGCTATCAGTAACATTTATTGTGCCCATCACATTTATGTTCTTGCTTGTCCAGGCCGAAGAATGAGGATGGAGGGGGATTGGGCTCTGTTTGCTATCAAAGAGCCAGATGCCACATGAAAGAGCTTTCAGATATTTTGCAAGTTAGTGCAATACGAGAACTAAGTGGGCATTACTACTCCATGCCATAAATATAAATAGTTGTGGTGGATCAAGTGAGGCATGACAAGCTTTTCCAGGGTAATGAAACTTTGGAGACAGTGTATGATGTTAATTGCTTATGTCTGTGGGTTCGTTTGGTATTTCGAATTCTGTAACTCAGTTAATGGGGTACACTATATTTTTTCTTAAGCTGCCATTTGCTCTCCTTCCAAACTAGCCTTTGGTCTGTGACATTTTAAAAGGTACCATCATCATTCCAGCTCAGTTTTGATCCGTTTTTCTCCTGTTGTCTTTCTGGCATTCACCAACGTGACAGACAACCTGTGAAGGATCGCATCAGGAATGAGACACCTGCAAGTTGTTTGAGCCGATTCCCCGAAAGTAGAACTCATTTCTACTCGATGCAACCAGGTGCACAGCTGATCGAACTGTGCTATTCCTTTGCTCTCGACGAATTGCAAGTACGAGAGTCACTCGAAGTTTTAGAAGGAGGCGCTTGCCGTTGTTTTAGGGCAATGAAACGCCTCACTCGTTGCAAGTACTGTCCATCGACTGCAGTGCACTGGTCCATTCGATGAAACCACCTTACAAAACATCTTCCTCTCGTCTGAAGTGATGGCTGCCAAAAATGTCTCGTCTTCGCCGTGGAATTATTTCCCTTTCGTATCACGAAGGGGCAAGGTCGGTCGAGTAGGGAGGGTGAGGCAGTAGTAGCTGAAAATGTTCATAGGCCAGGAAATCTCGTGGGCGTGCTGCTGTGTGCACTGTTCCTCCGATCCTTCAACCTTCGCGGCTCTCGATATCGAGAAAACTGTAACCATTTTTCTGGTACTCCGAATGCGGAGCACTTAGCCATGCTTGGTGGCACTTTCAACTGTACACGACATCCGCATGCTCATTTCAATTTCGTTCTTTTGCCTTTCTTTTTTAACTTGCCGTTTGATAATAGTTTAGCTAATATATGATAATTTGCCGTGCCTTTTTGCAACAGCATCAGTTAATTGCGAAAGACACGAAAAAAAACCTAAGTTTTGAAAGACCACAACACGGTAAACTTGTTGAAGTGTTGGCTTAGCCAATGTTGAGCTGTGGCCAAGCCGATTCATCGGTTTTCGCTTAACGCCACAACTATTTGAGCACTGCTAGCACCCGCCCGTTCTCGCGACGGCTTTTTCCAGCTGGAAAGGGAGATAACATCTCTCGGTGGTAGTACCATAGTGGTAAGCGCTAGATATGTTTAACTGAAATGATCTCATTTAAGCGAAAATCAGATCGGTTTAATCCTTTCGTGTCCCTTTTGCTATCGCGTCATGTGTTTTGTTTGAGATTTAGCGTGATATATTTCCTTACATGAAAACAAAACCAAGATTTTTTAATGCATAATATTGTACAGAATCTGGTCTTTCATTTCATACCAAAAAAGTAATAGCATTAAAAACTTGATGGCATAATACTTGCTTTCGTGGAAGAGTGCAATATCGCTTACCAGAACCAAAAAAATGGCTCTGGCACTTGAGGGTTAAAACGGGGCTCGTATGGGGATCCCTTTCACCGGACGAATGCGTCCCTCGTTCGAGGCCGTTGCGAAATCGAATCCATTTGAGGATACCTCGTGCATATCATAAATTTTCTCTGACATTTCCGTTTCTCATTCTGGTACCCAGACCTAAAAAAAAAGATGGAATTCGCTCAGTGCTTCACGATTGCCGACGTAGGACTTTCGCGAATCTTTATTTCCATCTCGACGGAAGACGCAACCCCCCGGAAGTAAGATCTCCGCGATTTCCTTCCCCTCGGATCACGTTTATCGGCATGGCGTCGGGTGAGAATCCTCACATTCCCAGTCCACGTTTGAGCATTTTTCACCAGGGCGCATTTATGGCGTTTGAGCATCATCGTATTTTCTTCATTGCAGATCGTATATTACTCTTGAGAGCTCTTCATGCCGAACTTCGTCGTTTCGATGCTGCAGACACCATCGAAGTCGACGTGACTAAAAATTCCAGTTTTGGATTTAGAACATATCACCTGACGATGTTTTTTCTTTTTTCTATTAGGGAGTTTGGAATGTCGGGGATGTTTGATCCATTCTCGCATTCGCAATTAATCTTTCGCATATAGATTACATTGTTTCATAAATGACCAAACAATGGGCGTGCCGTTCAAATTAATATAACGTAGCAGTTGTAAAAGGTTGCAAATTTTACGAACCTAATTCATTCCTGAGAAAAGAAGTGTACAGAAAATTTGTTTCAAAATCGCGAAAAGCCAATATGGAAAGCGTAACAGCGAATCGCTCATGAGCTTTCCTCCTACGGAGCGCTCATTTTCATTGAAGCTCATCCTGGAGAATCAGGGGGAGGCCATGGATTGAAATTCGTGAGGCATCCTAATGAGAATTTCGTGAGGCATCCTAGCGAGAATTTCGTGAATCTCCGGCAGCATGGAAACCCGACAGTACATTTTGGCGCCGTAAATTAGTCTCACGTTCGAAAAGACTTGAGCATATCACGGACCGTATCTCGGGTGATCGACGTTGCCGCGAGGCAACCGAATGAGAATTGTGCGTTTTTGGAGGTTTGCACCCGATCGTTGGAAACGCTTCGCGATGACCTAGAACGAGGAATCGTTCGGATCGGAGCGGGGAGATTTAAAGCCCGTTCCACCTGCTACAAGAATTGATAGGCTTATTTAATTCTTCGTCACGCGAGAAAGTGGAAGGAAATCGCATCGTATCGAATGGATTCATCGTGGGAAACTCGGTGCCTACACGAACCGTGGCGGTCGGGACGAAAGGGAAAGCGAGACGAGGACGTGGACGAGAGATCTCCAGGTGCCGCGTGTGGGATACACGCGGCACCTGGAGGTCACGCGAATCCTTGCGGGATGCAAGGATTCGCGTGCAAGGATTCGCGGGAATCGTCTCTTTCAGGACGCGCTTGGTCGTCGTTTCGGACGTCGATGCGTTTCGAAGTCGGTTCTCCGGAAACTTAGAAACCCTGCTTTCGAGTTTTCGATTTTAAAAAGTTTTCCGAGTTAAATCGCGAAACGAGAACGTGGGAGGAGACGCGGAAATGAAAACGCGGCCGGGTTATACGGCGGTTATTCGAGAATCTGAAAGATCCCGACGCGACGTCACATCTCGTCGGGGCGGACGGGAAGAAAAGGACTCGTCGATCTCGGCCCTCGAGGGCCGAATTCGTCCCCCGAGCCGATCCGCGTTCGCTCCGGATGCGGTGATTCCGCGCGAACCGACGGCAGGAAAAAAAAATTAATTGGAAAATTAATTGGAGTGCGCCCGACGTCGTGATATGCCCCACTTTAAAGCCTTTCTCGTTTCGTTTCCCTTACCTTTTTGACTCGGAGAGAAAGACGCAGTGGGATTCGTATTTCCATATCGCATTTCAAATTCAAATCTCCACGTTCATACTCGGAAAATCGATACGAAGACGAATCCGAGATCGGATCGGACTCGCATTTGAGCCGGATTCCAGCCGGATTCATCATCGACCGGAACACGAAGGGGAAAAGCGTGGGAAGGCGGTGAAGACGACTTCCTCCGAGGGAGGAAGTCGTCTGTCCGACACCCCGACATTACGTTCTTTTCTTAATTTATTACTTCTTTTCGTATGCAGATTTACCGTGTAAATGCCTCCGCTTATTATAAGGAGCAAATGGAAATTGGAGTTGGGCTAAAAACGAGGGAGTTGGAGCCAATCACGTTCAAGCGATTTTTCTCAGCTTTTCAAGGCTGCGGGAATGGTTTGGAGAAGAAAAGGAAATTAAAATGGACAGAAAGCTCTCTCATCGCCTTTCTAAATAAAAGAACGACTCTTAACGACACGAGACTCTTAATTGCGCTAAAATCTGTAGACCTCGAATCGAAACACCCTTCACCTCGAACTTCCGTCTGTAGAACGAACGCGGAGACGTACCGGTGGGAAAATTGGATTCCTTCCGAACCCTCCTTGCTCGTTCCTCATCATGCCTTTCAAGCTTATGGCAGTCGAGAAACCATGCAAATCGCGGATCACGGCGAACATTAACATCTCTAGTGCTCGCAAGTCTGATACCCTTTATACCTCGGGGGCGTTCCTGACGCGTCCGTGTGGGTCGTGCTAATTGTAATTTGACTCCTATCGTTTTAGTGCCGGTGAGATCGGTGAACACGAGATGATACAACAGGAACAAAAGTTATATTATGCAATGAGACCACCGAAAACTAAAATATCACGACGGAACGAGTCCTCAGTCTATTGGAAGTCCGAAATTTTAATTCCTTCGTCCAGATTAGGGGGAAGTCTCGGAGGTGGAGGGGAGGAGGTCACTTCCCCCCCTCCCCTATCCACAACCTCTCTTCTAGCTACGTGGAGACGCCAGACCAAAAGTTTGATACAAAAAAGAGGAATCCGTCTGCCTTCGGTTCGTGTCTATGGAAGGCTGGGAGCAATGGGGTCGGGTGAGAGGCGGTAAAAAAAAACTGGGACGCCGGCGAAAAACACCCTAGCGTCGCCAGTCTTCAAAGCAATTACATACTTTTCTCAGGTGGCAACTCCGTAACGACTTCATACGTCTCCGTTTTCCTGGGTTTTTTCTTTCTCGGAACATAGGATGTTCTTGGAATGTCTGATTCCACCACCCATTATGCTTTTTCCCTTCCTCTTCACTACTCTTTTACCTCGCCATGGAGGGGGCTTACGGGAAAGCTGGTCTATCTTAAAAAAAAAAAAAATTTCCGAGCTTCAGAGGGAAACTATTAATAGTCTAGGGATCGTCTTCGTAAAAGCAAGGGTAAGTGGTATACGTAGATGAACCGGATTTTCCCTTGAAAATTTCCCAGAAAAATATATTCCATAGGGAAAAGGGTGGATGAGCACGAAACCAACACGTATGCATGAAATGGACATCCTCAAACTGACGACTCATCCTAACATTAACGATGACGTCTTCGTTTTGGGAGGAATGATCGAAGGGGACTCACGGCAATCGCCGCGTTAATTTTACTAGAATAGAATGCGTGAATTTTACTTGATATCGTTATGACAAAGGGCTCAAAAGTTTTCGTATTTTTTATTATTATATTTTTTTGGACACTCTCGTCAGTTGTCGTTGCTGACGAGATGAGTATTATGCGGTGTTTCCAGTCATTATGCGCTAGAGTGATTTCCGTGTTCCTTCTTCGCAGAAAGTGGACTAATGTGTTCCAATCACGTGGGCTTCATCTATCCCAACATTCTAAAGCATCTCATTCGTGCCAAAATTTGTGAGAGCCAGCGACCCCGCGAGTTCTGCACGAGTAAGCAGCGGTATCCCATTTCGAGACAACAAATACGCAATTGAAAAGGTTATAGACATTTCAAAACCTGCGTGTTTTTTTGCCGGACAGTTGCATGATTTAAAAAAAAATGTAAATCCAGATTTGTTGATTTTATGAGGTTTTAATATCACAAAGAATTCCAGCTTTTCGTACCTTTACATACATTAATCGACCACCCATTTACTCAAAATCACTCGTCTTTGTTTTACAAGCAAATCGAACATAAAGAGGATGGATGCGGTCGTGGGGCTGCATGGAGTTTCAAGGTTTTTCCTAATCCAGTCATCAATTTCGATCGCATGCAAAAATAGGTGGCGGGATTGCAAACTGCGAAGTACCACTCCAAAACTCACCATGGTGTCGAGTCGGCTCGGTTAAATCAAAACGAACACTTTGCGTTTCGCAGGAAAGACTTCATTCGTAGAATGAGAAAGAGCGGATCAGGATGGGTATTCGTTGTACTTGCGACTGTCGCCTTTCACCTTGTCGCGTGGGTACTTGAGAGCGTTGAGATTCATCTTCTCGGTGATGGCCTTGGGGAGATCGATGCGGCACCGGTCGGCCAGCATCACCAAGTAGATGAGGATGTCGCTCATCTCCTCTCCCACGCGTTCCTTGTCCCGTGCCGAGAAATCCACCAGGCCCTCCTTCACCTCTCCTCGCCATTGGCTGTAATCCGGTCCAAACTCGTCTCGATCATTTCCGTTCGCTCTCGAGTGCATATACATGGTGGGGGAAATCGAAGGCAGAACTTGCGCGAAATGAATCATGAAGGGACTGATCCATGGTTGATAGGGGGTGCAATCATTTAACCATATAAAAGACAGATGATGCTACTTGATTGCCAATAAATGCTTTTTTCAAATGCAAAATTGCACCCTTTTTTTTTAAATACAAACTTTAAAATTCTATATACTGCAACTACTGATATTAACTTTCTGTCTGTCAACTCTTTGGACTTTTGTATCACCAGGAAAGGTCAAAGTTTTCTCTGGGATAACTCCCAAATCCTGAGGATGAAGTAGGATGAATGTGAGTAAAAACACAATGAACAAAAAGCAAAAAGGAATTTATGAAGGCACTCGTTCTGTCCATGTTTGAGCACAAAGCTCCATTTTACTCCACTGATGGAGATGTCTGATAGAGAGCAGCTGTAGATAAGTTCATACAGCATAATTTTTCACCTTCACAAATATTCATGTGGGAATGCATTTAATCTTACTACTAAAGTGTGACGTTTCATAGATGTCACTCACTGTAGGATTTGAGAGTGCAAGAGAATCTACTTTATCAGAAGCCAGACAAAGTACTTGACATGTCTTTAAAGAATGACTGCTGAATGGTCCCATGACACCTTGTTGAAATGACTGGGATCACATATGAAATCCTGGAAAGGGAGAGAAATGGTAACTTTGCTTTGCTTTCATTTCACTCCTACAGGGACTCTAGCAGCATACCCACATTATTCCTGCCTTTCTTGGAACAACCAGTTCTTTGTTTTTACTAAGTATGCATTACTAAGTGCACAGCCCATCCTTTGGGGATCCAGGAGAAATAGAGAGAAAACAATGAGCCCTTCTCAACATCATGATGCAAGAACTCCCACCAATGAATTGATCCATTTAAGGTAACAAAAATAATAGCAATAACTTTTTTGAGCATTCAGTATAGTGACCCAATTCATGTTAGAAAAGGGACTGACAAAAGCTCAGCCAATTCCCCAACCTCCCCAACAAGTGCAAGGAGAACATTGCGGGGAGTGTGGTATTGACCCCAGTTTCGCTCATCCCGGAATCGGCACATTGACTCTCGGCTGAAATCCACAAAGACACCACACCATAGAAAAGAGCGAATATTGTATTCCTCTACCATGAAAACAAGAGATGTAAGAGTGCTCATACATATCTTCCAGGGTGGGAGTGGCACTGAAGGTAAATCCCTGTTTTTTGGACTCTCCATCAGCTTCATTTGATCCTTCTGCCATTTTCTGTGGTGAAAATTCCATGTAATGTTCCATTCCTAGTTCATTCATTGAGACACTAATAAAGCTTTCAATTAGAGATGTAACATTATTGAAAATTGACTGTTATTGAATGTGTTGATAGAGCCTCAACATTTCCAGTAGTGATATTTATATTAAAAAAATACTAAATTCAAAAGTATCAAAATCACAAAGTGTATTTCATTTCTTTTCAGAGTCAACTTAATTCATGAATACTGGAATGTGAATAATGCTGAAACAAATACCCACAGATATGATATTGGTTGATGTTATCAACGATTTATATTATTACACCTCTACTTTCAATACATACATTTACATTATTATTGATTCTGGAATCAATCAGCTTGCCCAAGGCAGCTCCCAGGTCACTTACATCCTGTATTTTGAAATAAATTTAAATACCTAAAAAAATGCAGTTTTTATTGTACCAACAACAAACCCTAATTCCAAGAACAAAGTAGCAGCGAGCAAAACATGGAATCCTGTAAAATATATCACAAGAATCGAATCTGGTCTTGCACGATCAGAGGAGTGGACAACCATTGATACTCGACTTGGATTTGTAAATGCAGAAGAGGGATTCTTAACTGGTGACTAGGTTTACTATAATGCCTTGACATGTCTTCTACTAAGACACTCTGCGAGAGCGGTAGAGTAGGAAGAGGAGACAAGCAAGGGCAGCAGCAGAAGAGATGCCCAGGCCCAGTTGGACCCAAGATGATGAACTCCCCTGTGTCAGCCCATAGCGTCGAAAAAACCTGCACAAAGACAAAACAGACATAAAAAACTCATTCAAATTCCTTCATTCATTATCACTAACACAGCAAATAAGAAAATGCACAAGCAGGACTAGAGATGCACCAAATAAAAATGTGGAATTTTGGCATTTGACTATGACAATATACTTAGTCAATTATCCAGAGCCAGATACACCTTTAATATAGAAGGCAAATGAAGTGAGCAGGTGTAGATTCAAGCAGACTTTTGGAAAGAAAAAGTTTAAACTAACAAATGGCATTGCATTAAACTATTCATGCCACTTGGGTATGACACTTCCAAGTGGGAAAATTAAATCTGCTGTCAAGTTTCACCAGAGGAGCCAATTTTTCCCACATCTGCACAAAACATTTGCAAATTTTATTTTATTGTTTATATGGTTGCAGGAAAGCACTTGAGGTGACACTTTCAGCATATTGACAAATTTACACCCCTAAAATATGAAAAAAAAAAAGGTTTCCAGCATGAATGTGTGCTAAACACAACTATCCACTGTATATACAAGCTATGTACCTGTTTTTTTTTTTTTTAAGAAAAAACAAATGAAAACTAACTTCTACTTTAAATGAGGCTTATAATTTGAAAACAATACAATGAAAATATATAAAATATGACAGCCTACAAGTACAAAAAAAGGAAGACAAATACTTCAACAGTAGGCAAAATGGTTGGCCCATGTGGTTGAATATACCATTCAAATATTCAGCCCATCCTTGGACAGTTTGACTTAGGGCAGAAATAGTTTGATAATTCCATTTTGATATATGAAATTGACATGATTCATTGGTTTGGCCTTCAGGAAACTTCTCTGATGGCCTATGAGTCAACACTTTAATCCCTACATGCCTGAATTATGGGGGCATGGGGTAAATATTTCATTTTGTCTTGTGGATTCAATAATGCTAAATAAAACCATGCATTTTTTTTTACATATTAAATTAAATTAACAGAGTAATTTAAATGAACAAAATCATGAAATTTCATTAGTTCTGCTATTAATACATTCCCAATTTTCTGTCATGGCAAATTTTCTGTAATCTAACTTGCAAAAATGTTTAGGTTCCCTCTCTTTTATCTGCTCTAGATGCCCACAATACATGACTGACATTGTAAATGAATCATCAGACAGCTTGGATGAGACAGTAAAGCTGAGAGCTGTTACTCAAGAAAACTCAAATGTGAAACTGGGGAAATTGATGTGTCTTTTTGAATAGATCCTTTGTGCATGAAATGGTTAGATGCTTTTTCAACATATATATTCTGAAAGATATGAGTGATAACCAATTTCAATCTTAAATACAGCGAGCAAATCCTTCCTGAAAGAAATTCTGCTATAAATATGCTGATATACATTATTATGTATATCATCCAAAAGATGCCCAGTGCACCTGAATCCTGTATTAATCCACTCCAGACCCTCAAACATGTGATAGGTCTAATTGCAATGAGAGAGACTCATCCTGCAATATGTAAATTTGGGTCATCAATACTGACAGATTCCTTCTCTACAATTTAAACTTGACAGGATTAGAACAGAGGAAAACTAGCCTACCTTGCACGGTAGAACAGTTTCCATGCTGCTTTGAAATGACTGAAGTGAACATATAGAGTGAGAGGCAGATCTGTGGGAAGGGATTCCATGGAAACGTGAAAAAACTTACGGATAAGTGGCCATGGTGGCCAGCTTGGTGTAGATGGCCCTGGCTGCATCCCCTTCTAGGGTCCCACTCCACTTGGCCAGGTGGGGGAGGCGGTGGGTGTGGCAGAAATCCTCTGGTTGCACCAGATACTCTTGAGAAACACTTGGCTTATCTCCCTTGCATGCCACCACCATGCATGGCACACTACTCTCACTCAAGTACTTCTGCATTGAACCAAAAACCCAGATTTCTTCACTTCATTCATGTAGTCCAGCAGTTCTCAACTTTTTCATGCATGCACTCTCCCCCCACCAATGACCCAGGATGTGGCTTTGCAATCCATAGTTTAAAATATACTGCTATCATGTAGAGGGCAGTGGTCCAGCAAATCAGAAAAATTGGCAAAAAACAGATAGTCCTCCCATCTCCAACTTGATGCATTTCTAATACACCAACAACATGCAGTTTAGTACATCTTAGGTGATTTTAGAGAATTACATGAATAAATAACCAGGGTTATTTCATCCCAATTCACTTAATAAATAAAAAAAATGTTTAATTTGCCAGCTCTGATTCTTCTCTTCATTTTTTTGTGGTAAGTTTTCTCCAAATATTTATGCTTAGTGATAACATTTTCATTTTGAGGGTGGGGCTCATTTTGCCAAAAATAGGGTTTCTTGGAAGACTCATATCTGGAAAAGCTGCAGAGGTAGCACTTTGACGATGGTCTGATTTCAAGAAGGAAACCTAAGAAATTGGGAACGTTGCCTAGTGCCTGAAGTACAGTAATGCCAACAAAGAAAATAGATTACATGGGAATGGCAAACTTTTGCAAAAAGTTATACTTTTTCATCAGCCACTGTAAATGTTTGCTGAAATTGCAGTGATTTCTATGTCACTGGCAGCATATAGGAGAAATTGGCCTTAAAAAATGGCAAATTCATAAAAAAAATTCCCATTTCTCTGGTCTGCCTTCTTTCATTGTCATGAAAAAAATATATCAGCAGTTCTCCTTTCCACATTATTTCAAATGCTGCCAGCTTGAACTTGGTTTCTTACTTTAGGTCAGAGTTATGAACATTTGAAAATCAGCTGCTGGGTCATTCCATCCCAATTCATCCAATGGAAGAAAGCTGTTTATTTGCAGAAACTGATTCAGACTTTTTGTATGGAAGGTATGAACAATAGGACTCAGAACTTTTTTTCAAAAATATTCAGTGTCAAAAGTATGCTGAATAATTTTTTTAATTTAGGGGGCAGGGCTTGATTTGCTGAATGTAGGAATCCTTCAAGGCCTTGTATCTGAAAAGTTGCCAAGGTTGCACTTTGCTATGGCCTTGTTTCAAAAAGGAGATGATAGAATTCCTGACATTTCTTTAAACTCAAAGTGCAGGATACCAACAAAGAAATTGGGGTCCCAGAAATTGCAAACTTTGGGTAAAAAGATCCAATCTGAACATGTCTCACGTAGACATGACAACATGTAACTCACTGAGTGAACTCAGTACTTGGATGAGACTTCAGTCATCCTTGATGGAGGACAAGGTGCATGCAAATATCCATGGTGAAGCAAATAAAATATGCCATTAAGAAGTCCTGGATAATTGATTAACATGTTGAGGAAAGCTCACCAGGTAGAGCTTGGCAATGGCCTCAAAGGAGGAGGGATTGGATACATCATAGGCCAGACAGGCAACATCACAGTTGAGTTGAGATGGGAGAAGAGCATCAGAGACAGACATCACATTCACTTCCCTCAGGATCAGGTAACGCTCATGCCCATAAACCATCACCTTGTTGGTTGTATAGGTAGGGACATTCTCTTCTGACAGGTTATTCACATCCTTCAAGTAAAGAACAACGTATCAATGAGTTTGGAAATCCAATAAGTGGTGGAGGTAATTGGGAGCAGGGTGGAAAGAGTTTCAATTGGAATGAGGGCATGTATGGAATTTGCATAGCATTCATCATATTCCATCCAAATAATAATAATAATGCACCCAGTCATGAAGTGGTTCATCTTCTAACTCACAACAGGCATTAATGACTTTATTATATTATAAATTCAACATGAACTATTCTTAAAGTTATTGATATTCAAAGCAAAAAGTGATAAAAAAATCAGATAGGATATAACTAGCAGCAATATTTTTTTTTTAAATAAAGGCCTCCAAAGAGTGCTCAAAGAGTGTAGAAGTGTGATTGAGATGGACATTGGACTGACCTTCAGCTTCCGGCCAATGAGTCCCTGACAAAGCGTGGTCTTGCCAACACCTCTTAATCCAATTACATGGCACAGATATGTGCTTCTTGATCCCTGAAGCTGGTCTTTTTCTCTCAGCACTGAAGATAGAGCATTTGGCATGACAAATAGAACCTTAATCAAAATAAAGATATTCCAAAGTGTTCACCTGTAACAGCCGAGGTCTGATCCTCTGTATCTGAAATGACATAGCCAAAGTAGGCCAGGTACTCCATGGTCTTCTGGATGTCAATGAATGTTGCCATCACCCACATGGATAGAAAGCCTTGAAGGGTCATCCATCCCTAACAGTCCACAAAAAAAGGCAAAACAAATCAGTTAACTGAAGAGCATATCAATTTCAATCCCCTGTAGCATTAAAATAACAGACGAAGAATGAAAACAGAATCCATCCAGAATCTTAATATTGTTTACTTCATGTCAATATATCAGTAAGGAAAAGGCCTCTAAATATTTTTCATGCTCATAATCATAAAATCCATTCTTAAAAAATAGCAGGAAACAAAGTAAAATTGCAACACAGATGAAGAGGATCAAAAAGGGAATTTCACTTAATGTCAAAGAGAAATGAATTATACTCTCTAGGTATTGACTACTCTTGAATCATGAGATGAGACCTATTCATGTTTTCATGAACAGGCTGGAAGTACCATCAATTTCAAAGTTCACCATACTGGTACATTCTGTTGCAGTGATTCTGTCATAAATCACTGAATCAAAGTTCTTATCACCAAGGTTTACAATACTTTCTACATTCACCCCAAAAATTTACTCATACATACATATATATATATATATTGCTTTATCACCTCAAGGTTTGTGAAATCACACTACTTGGACATTAGGCAAGAGAGAGTACCATAACAAGCAGACCTTGTCATTGGTGGAGACAGCATAGAAAACTTGTGGTCCCCATGGGATGTTCCCTCCTGGACACGTGGAGAAGAGGTCATTGAGTTCAACTGGACAAAGTGCCAAATCTCGGTCTCTATCATACTTGTGGAACAGATTTGTAAGGAATTGGATGCCAACAGGTGACAACTCCATTCGGGACCCACTTGGCACTTTCAGTCTGGTATATGATATGATACAAGGAAAACTATGAGATATTGATATTGATACTGATAGCATCCAATACTCAATATTCATACTAAAAAAAAAAAGCAATGGAAACATGGGGGAAAATTATCTCACTTAGGATGGAGGTAATCCTGGGACAAACTAAGGGAATCAGTATAACCAAACTTCCTCAGAACAGTCCATGTTGTCTCATGGTACCCTCGTTGTATGAACATCTTGTGCAAGACCAGGAACCCTAGTAATACATGTTTACATGCTGATTCACTTTCCCTCATCATCCAAAACAGAATAGACTGACAAATCTGTGTCATACCTTTCAGTGTGAGAGAGTTGTTAGAGATGGCATCTGGGACAGCTTTCCTGACAGCCTGCTTCACCTCCTCCAATGCTTCTGGTGCAAGTGGGGTAGAGAAGCACCTTTTCTGAAACTCCATCAACTCCTCATCACTCATGAGACCATCATTATCTTGATCACAGATCTACACAAAAGTTTTGAAGCATAAGATCTTGTGACTATGTGGACATTAAGACAAGGAATTTGGCATGTCTTCACCTTGAAAATGCGAGTGAGAGCAGCCTTGCAATTGTCTGAAAGCTCTCGCTCCTCCGTAACGTACAGGGGGAGGGTAGGATGCAGCACACTCTTCTGTGCATAGTAGAAGAGCTCTGATATGTTGCGCAAGGTCTTCGCAGAACAAAAGACGCATGTCTCTATCTCTGGGTACATACTCATTAATGGGACAACATCCTGAAATACATACAGGGCAACACTGAGTACTGATGAGGATGCTATAAGATCATAAAAAAACAAGGGGACCTCATACATCCATGCTGGACTCTTCTATTAGGTCAACCTTGTTCCCTGCTAGAATGATTGGTTTATGCAAGACATTCTCTTCTTCCTCGTCGTAGTTAAGGACCTTCCTGATGAAAGGGATCCACTTAGCAGTGATGGCACTAAATGATTCTGGATCATCCACAGCATAAATGATGCAGATAGCATCTGCTCTCTGGATTTCTCCTGCCAGCTCATTAAGCGTCTGGTCCTGGCCTAAGATATAAGACACATTCACACAGTTCAGAGGTGAAGCTCTATTTACAAACATTGATCTTTTTTTTTATTTTATTCAGATGGCAACACATACGTGAATAATCTATTATGTGAGTTGGCACCTTCTCAGGAGTCACTTCTGGAGGTATGGTGATTTCCTCTGACTTTGCAGGTACAAATTCTGGGAATTCTTCACTAACAAGGGATAAAATGATGGATGTCTTCCCCACTCCAGCTGTTTCAAGAGATTGCAAACTTAAAATAAAATTTTTTGCCAATGGTGGCCTTAGGTCATATGGAAAGATTGAAACACACAGACAAAAAAAAAATGGTTCTTTCACTCTTTTGTTGAGGGCTTGGAAGAGAATAAGAGGAAATCAGAAACCATATTAAAAAAATGGATTGATAGTTGGAGAACTTGTGCCTGGCTATGCCCAGAGTTCTTTTTAGCACCTCCAGGACCATTGCACCTCACAAGAAAAGTATGACATTACCTTCTAACAACTCCTTGGTTGTGAACGCTTCATTCATTTGTGAACAGAGTTACTGGGATAAAGGATGGATTCATTTGATGGAGTTGTAGTCATTACTACTTAAAGAGATATGCCAAGTAAAATTTTACCTGCATTATGAACCAACAGTCCAAGAGAAGGCAAAATAATGCATTGAAGTCTTTAACTTCTTTCATTCACTGTGCTAGTGCATTTAAAGCTCCCAATCAGTGAATGCTGACAAAGGGAAGTGGTTAAGTATGTTTCCTTGACTGGTGAGATGCAATAATGTAGCCATATGTTCTGGTCAATATTTATGCTAATATACCAATTATGGGAAAATCAAGATCCACAAAATATATTGCATAGGCCCAGTCTATGATTCCAATGTGCATAAATATGTTTAAATACCCATTTTGATTGGATGAAAATCTATGAGCACCCCAAAGTGATATAATCCATTCCTGTAATTGTAATAGTCAACCTTTGAAGCTCTTATGCATAACATTAAAGTTCAACTACAGGCATCTAATTGAAAGTTAGACATAGCTTTTAGGACATTTACTAATTTCACCATTGGTGATTAATGCAATTAAGTATTTTTTTAAATTTGGAATTGCCATCAGACAAATATAATATCCTGATGAATTGATTACAAAGAGCCTTCCCTCCAATATGGAATTAATCATGATCAACCAATTGTAAATAATTTCTGAATCTCACCTGTTTAGACAAAAATATTTTTCTAACAAAGTAACCATGAGGAATTCAAAATTGTCATAACCAAACCAGAAAGGGTGATCTGGATATGTATAGCACAGAGGCAAGAAGTTTTCATCTGACAAGTATTTGATTTTCTAAATTTGCAATGTGAAAGCAAGATGGGCAGGTCACTTTGGCCCAAATACTATAAGGATATTCTGTGCTCTCTTGAGATTTGTATGGTCCTTTACAGTAGAAACAAATTTTTTTTAATTTTAATAATCTCATGACAAGACTATTAAAATTTTAAATCAGGAAATCAGTAGCCATTTTCATTATTGTCTTGGATGGGAATCATGAGAGGAGAAATTCTCCATCCATTCTGGCTACATGGGCCTAGCTCAGTCTTGACAAGTCCTGGTCCAACATGGTGGAAATAAAAATGGGGTCGCACAGGAGTAGTGCACTTTATGTAGGTTAAAAATATGCCTGCATTTCCTTCAGCCTTGGTCATAATCAAATTACAAATAGATGCAAGTCTACAGCTTCCACATGCCAACAATATACTAGAATGGTTATGAATATTAAATCCAGGAATATCTAATAACCTTTTACAGTCTAGTGAGCCAAATCAAATGCCAGACCCTCTTCAAGAAGATCATGAAACATTATGCCCAGCCCAGTTAGACCCACCTTACACCAAGAAAAGTTTAACTCTTGCTCACAATATAGTATGAATATTCATAGCTTAGGAGAAGAGTAAAGATGAGATCAGTCTAGTATGTCTACTGTTAGAAGTATTGGCCCCAAACCTCCTTATGCTGCAGAATACACACAGTCAAAGCTTATACCCAACATTGCTTCTACTGGACAAACATCCAGGGGCCGTATTCAATATAGGTCTTATCTCAGTCTTCTATGCTTAGATTTGAGCAGGCCACTAACTTTTTGCAGCTAAGCACCCTACTTGAATGAATGACCCTATTCAATATCCTTCTTAAGCATAGCATCTAGCTGAAGTGGACTGCTCAAATCTAAGGAAGGGTCCCCCATCACTTATGTCTTAGCAGAGTGGATAAGTGGACTAATGTATAACACGAGTAACACTTTTACTCAAGTGCTTAATATCTTCTAAAGAAGAGCACTTTGCGAAAGAGTTCTTCACCAGATAATCAACCCAATCAGCACAGTCACATTGATGTCAACATTGAGAAAAGGTTGAAATGTTGAGATTTGGTTAAAGTTGAAAATCTGACAAAGAATCAACATCAAACTGCAAATCATACATGATGAGAAAAGAATTTGCATGTAATAGCCACTAAGTGACTTCGTTAATCCATGAGTAGTCACAATATGCTGCAAATACTGTTAATTACAAATAGCCAGCATTTCATTTATGTCAATTCTTCATCAGATTCTCAACTTTAACCAAGTGTCAACGTTTCAACCTTTTTTCAACGTTGACACAACATGACTATGCCGACTGGGATCCCACTTGATGCTTATTATGACTCCGACTTGTACAAGTGTTACTGATTTGACACGAGCAGCATTCTTTTCCTCACTGGCCTTCAAGAGGACATATAAGCAGTAGCTCCCAGAAATCACTACATAATCCATGTTACTCAAACCTGTGTTGGTTCACAGTACTTTGTTACAGGATCTTTTCAAACTGTGCTAAATGAGTGGTTGTAAGGAAGTCTCCCATGTTTCTGCTAGTTGGATATTTTGGTAGGTTGTACTTGCTATGAGAGCAAGGTTTCACATTTTGTGATACAACCAGATGATGGTCAGATGGCACAAGAAAGGGATGCCTTTGGTCAATTCCCAGGAGTGATTGATGTGATTGTCGGTATTCAGTTAATGAGTTTAGTTTCTTCAATCACAAGGGATTCCATTCAATAAATGTCCTGTGCATTTGCAACAGTGCATATGAGATCACATGTACGAGCTATGTCTGCCCACTGGCCGGTGGTGTCCATGATGTCCAGGTACTCCACTAGGCTCCTTGTATGGCCATTTGCAAAGTAGAGAAGCCTCCCTTGAAGTTTCTCCCTTGAAGAAAGTGGCTTTCACTTTTGCCAATGAGTGCAACATAATGGAGCACATAGGACAACCATGGTGTAGGTAATATTTGGGTAGGGGAAAATGAGGCTCCATTGCCTACATTCAGAGCCCTGTATGACTTGGGCAAGCACCAACAACATTGCACGTGTTGTCCATTGCAAAAGGTCTGGGGACTTCATGATTATTTGAATGTCTTCATGGATGAACAACGGAATGAAAATTAAGATGGAGATGCATACCAAGACTGTTTGGCATGGGCATGCACCCATCACAAAGCGATTTGCTCTTGTACAGTGCTTATCGAATGAATTCACCCCCCTTGCAGTGGGCAGTGGCGCTGCTGGCTGTGAGAAGAGAGTGACATCTGTTTTTCATCCCATAAACAGCTAAACTAATCACATTTGCGATCCCAGCAAGGTACTCAACTACCATAGACCAGAATGATACCCTGAAAGAGCTTCGCAAACTTGACATAATACAGCTGTTCAGAACGAGCAGGAACCAACATTCCTTTAAAAAGTTCGAGTGAAGTGAACCTTGAGGAATGTCAGAGCACCTAAGTAAAAGTGATATAGTCACCTTGTCATCGACGCAACCACGAAATCAGTCATACATATAATTCTAAAGCATTTTTATTTTTACCTTATAATTTTATAATACATGAAAAGACACCTGGAAAATTTCACATTTCTCAATATTCCGGAAATCCGAAGATGAGTTAAACGAAATTTTAATTGTTAACTTTCTGAATCCTTCTCCATAGTCTTGGTTTTCATGGAAGCTTTCCTTTCCCTTTCCCTTCTAGGAAAACCTCATATGGCAGGCGATCTACATTCGATGTACTTTTTTACAAATAAGAAGAAATGGACTAGAATCCAGTTGATGCCTAAGTTAATGAATAAAATTGATCAAATGTAGAAATACAAGAAATTTGAGCATAGAATGTAATTTTTCCCTCCTCTGAGTCTAAATAATGATTATGAAACCCTTCGTTAGTCAATGGGTATCATTGATATGATTAAAATGAATGAGAGAAAGAAGTTAGGGGCATGTCATTATCTCCCCAAAAGAGTCTTTCATAAATTAATACGATTTATTTTGTTGGAAGACTAAGCGAGATTTAAATGGAAAACTCAGAATGGATGAATACACTTTCCCCAACCGTTTAGAATGCAGGACATAGCGACGTGGGCGACATCTACCTTGATTAGTTGTTATTAGCAGTTACAACATCCGCAGATGCGTCATAGAAAAGCATGGCGAGTCATAAGAGCCCTTAGTAAGAGGGGGGTGAATTCATTCGATAAGCACTGTACATCTTTCCCTTCAGGCAGGTTTTGGTTGTTCAAATGGAATCTGTGGATGAGTACGGGTCCTTCACCTGAGCAACGAATTCTCCTTTAGCGTTGGTTCAGTGAAAGTTCTCCTATAGCTGCAACAGGTACAATGAAAACTACTACGCCTAATACCCACAAATGAATTCATGGCTTAATCTAGGAAATTACTATGCAGCAGCATGGAATATATCTTCATATGCAATATTTGAACACAAACCTGTAGATGTCCTTCATTCCTTGAGCCTTGGTTCGGACACGGCAGGGACTCGCAGCTGCAGAACGACAAATATCTTTATGAATCAAATGAAGAAAAGAACTACACCATATACGAATAGGAGAGACCTCTTTATTCTTAAACGATTGCCTTAATGGAAGTGCTACCTCATAAACTAGGCTTGCCCTTGTCGCAGAATCGCTACCTCATTTAGATTCAAGTAAAGAAAAACAACCGCATGCTGGAAAAATAGTAAGGGATTCAATTCGTTGGCTATTGCAATGACAAGCTGAAACTGATCGATCCCTGAGTGGATTTCTGAGAAACGTACAGTTACACGTCCACATTCCATATGCTCCTGTTACTAACAATGTTTATGAATAAAACGTCTTAGAAACCTTTCGTGCCACGTTGTGCGGATAAATAACACTGCATCTACCACATTAAAGATATTCCCTTCAATTGAAAATACTTCCATATTAGGTTTCCTTTCAACACTTTATGTAAAAAAAATGATGCACAAGCTTTTTTATATTTTAAGTTATTTGTAGATCGTAATTTCAGGACCAGCTGCGCCTCTTGGTGGTACCTTTTGATTATCCTGCAGTCTTCCGCCTATATGATTTTATTCATGATTGCACCAAAAATTACAAAAGTAGGATGCATAGCTTGCATGATATATCAGTCTGAATACACCAAGTAACTATGTAGGAACCATACCGACAGGAGATGGTTTCCATTTTTATTCAAATTAGAAGGGGAAAACAAGGAACCATTCCGATTTAGGACAAGGATATTGGTCAAAAATAGAACCAGGGAAATTATTTAATAGGGAAAAACTAAAGGAGATTATGTATTTCATATCTGGATCAAGAAATGATTCCCATTGACAGCTGGTTTTAACCGTGCAATTTGGGCAATGACTAGTAGAGGATAAGTGTCCAAAAAAAACGAAAAGCGAACAATTGGCTTACTGTTTGTTTCCTTGTACGATGTCGTAAAGAAATCGCATTTGAATTAATATTACGACTTACCTTTGGAAAGTTTCTTTAGCAGCGGTACCCCTTGCACCATGAGATGGGACATGTGTGCCTAAACATTCCTTCTTCTGAGATGGTTGTCCTTCCTGTTCACACACTTCATCCAGATCTACAATATGCAATTGTATAGCAATTGCCTAGCCCTTCCAAAGAATTCGAACACCATACACAAAATGGATTGAACCTACTACCATGCCCTGAGTAGCAAATGGAAACAATAGGAGAGCAGATAATTTTGGGGATTATCCCTATTTATTAAAGCAGCGATAAAATTTCCAACAACAAATGAATCAGGTCACTTGGAGAAAGGTGCCATGATTATCTACCACATCGGTGGTAGGGAATCCCGAAAAATGCCAAATCAATTGTCATCTAGTCTGATC
>CAJPEV010001363.1:0-68247 GCA_905338385.1 Darwinula stevensoni | reverse complement strand
CTGTTTGCCAAGCCTGGTGGGAAGAGACCAGTGGGACGACCGAGGACTAGGTGGCTAGACTACATAGAAAACCTCGGATCTTCACGCTTGGATCTACCCACCCAACAACTATGCCTGGTGGCGGAAGATCGTCCCGTGGAAGTCCGCCTTAGAGCGTCTGCCCCCAAGACCTTAACGGACAAGAAGTGGGACAAGAAAATGGATGGATGGATGGATCTATCTTTTACTTTCTTCCAACTTGGTGCAAGCCAATGTCTCTTAGTATGTAGTTAACAGTTAAACCTGGTCCCTGAACAGCTGTCAATGGTCCACTGGGAGATGGTGAGCCATGTTACTTTAGTAAAGTTTCAAGATTGGCCTGTATCTGTCGTGAACATCTTATTCGAGAAAGCATAGAAAATGAAGGCCACACAAATGAAAAATAGGCAAGTATGTTCATATTGAATACATTTTTTATTGGCTTTCTGTCATACATAGCAAAATGTCATAGATATAACCAATATGAATCACATACATCACTTTTCATGAAAGAATGGCTTGCTGCAAGTGTGTTTACCTCATCCTGGCAATTCCAGCTGAAATCAACTGGGGTCCAATCGCCAAATACAATGACTTGTATACTTGGAATATGCAGCTTTGTATTGTCTGGATGCCAATTACCAAGCAGGGACTACCTAAAAATTGCTATATAAAAATCATGACACCTGAATCACCGCTTTTACTATATTGGGTAATGTCTAGTGCCTATGCCTGGGGCTTTACCACCCTTATTCTGGGAATTCAAGCACCCTCATGAATACTCCTTGGCTAAGGTGAGAAGATTTTTTCAGGAAAAACTGGGCATTTTCAAGAAATTCCCAGAATGCTAGCCCCTTCAATGGGAAAAAAAAACCAGGACATCAAAATGAAAATGGAAATTCAAACCAGGATATAGCCTGAAAAACTGAGACACCTGACCCCCTTAATCCAGGTCTACAGAGGCCTTTTATACTCTGAAACTTTAATCACATGACTGTGGATAGGGCTTTGCCCAAGATGGACTGATCATATTGTCCTTATTTGAAATTTCTGGTAATAATATCCTAACAAGCAAAGCTTTGCCTACTGAGGACATTAAATAGTCTTAATTGAATACCTACACTTGGGTGGGTCAGATCCACTCTCATGATCTGTGGGATATGACGTATAAACCCATGATATCTGGATAACCTGCATAGACCTCACCACAAGACATTCAAGAACTGTATGGTGGAATCCTCTCCCCATTGCCAATTTAAAAAATGCCATATTCAAACCCACCAAGAGAGCATTTACATCAAAACGGCTGGTCAGGTTTTGTGGATTATCTGATATAGCAGATCCTCTTTCTAGGATGAAAGAAGTTGCTTCTTACATTTTCCGCACCGTAGGAAGTTTTGAATTCGATTTGAATGGGGATCTTAACTAACGCTGGGGAATTGATGTATTGCACTGGCAGTCAATTCATATGATTTCCTGATGATAATTGAAAGGAACACTCTTCACTTTTGTTGGAATAGCTAATTTAACAACACTACTAGCAAGAAGAACAGCAAATCCGGAAAAATGTAACCCATACGAAATAAAAGAGTGTGACGTATTGGGTTCCAAGCTTTGCAAGCAGGCCCAGCCTAGGCCTATGAATAACTTACCATGGGTGTGCAAACAAAGGGAAACTTACTCTTCAACTTGAACACCTTTTGAACGTGCTGACGTTAGGGGTATTAAACGTTACGCGCACACCTGTCGCTAAGCTGCATGACATACAAAGCCCTCACCTGATGTGCCTGGAGCTCACTGCCATGTTCCTAACGTAGGCGAACATGTAACGCTTATCCCCATTCAGACTGGGCCTTGCAGACGGGGTGGTGGCATTGCCATCTAACGGAACTCGTCCGAACTATAGTTCTACACTCTTTCCTGTAGGTGTCAGTGCTTGCCACATGGATTTCATGACATGGATAGGTTCATATAGCATATATACCGAACACCTTTTCATATGGGTCTGAATAGCCGAGTGGTAACGGCACAGGGCTTCACCCACCAAGAACATAGGTTCGATTCCACCCATGAGAAGGGGTTTTTTTCAGGAAAAGGAGCCGTGGCGCAATCCTCTCCAATGTGGGTGGGCTACAATCGATTAGTACTTGGGTGCTCGGGTGCTCGGGGGAGCGGGGGAGGGGTTTCAAGGGTGAAAAAGGCTTATCAGAGATTCTTCCCAGAGATCGACAGATCATGGTGAGATACCTGTATTCTCCGGGTCGAGAAGAGATGAACTTTAAAGCCACAGAAGCGCGCGCTCGGCTCACGAACGAAAGTCGAAAAATACCCTAGAGAGACGTTGTCATATGTCATTAATGCCGTCTTAACCTCAACTCCGGTGTCTCTTCTTGAGAGACCGAGATGGAGATGATACCAGATGAAACTCGAGGGATTCGTTGAGGACTTCAACGATGTCTTTCTATAGGACAGAAATGGTTCACTTCGTAAATAAAAAAATGCGAATGGGTTTTCACCTTATAAAAAATGGTGGTTGAGGAAAAGATTCAGCTTCTTTCAGTAAATGCATGTTCGATCAAAAAGAGACGTGGAGCCCTAGTGGCCAAGCTCCAAGCTGACCCATACCTCGTCGTAGCCATTACGGAAACCTGGCTCACGCACAAAGATCTGAAGGTCTTCTCATCCGCTGCATTTCGGCAGCATGAGATCGTTCGGAAAGATCGCTCGGGAAGGAAAGGTGGCGGCGTTGCGCTGCTAATTCCGAAACATCTCATGCCGATCGAGCGGAATTTCGAGACTGCGTCGGAATCGGTATGGGTGGACCTTCAGGCGCTCAGAGTGCCTGTACGTATCGGGGTATTATATATACCTCCTCCCGTTGATAGATTCTGCCCGCTGGTCTGTCGAGATATTGGAATAGCTCTACGGAATGCGAACATCCCCACCGTTATCTGTGGTGATTTTAATTTCAGGGGTGTCGATTGGAAGGCGATTCGAACCAATCCCCCGAAAAAGTCTGGGATCCGCTCCGTCATGGAAGCCCTAGACAATAGGAAATTCGAGCAATTGGTGTCCGGGGAGACTCACAATCGCGGCGGCCAGTTGGATGTCCTCTTGACCAACACGCCAGACCTCGTTGCGGATGTCACCGTCGGCCCCTACTTCGGAACTCCGCAGAGCGTGAGCGACCATCGTGAGGTGACCTGCGTGCTCCAGGTCGAGATGCGATCGACGTCGGAGCCATCCGGGCTCGCGCTGAGCGAACCAATCCCCTGAAAAACTCTGGGATTCGCTCCGTCATGGAAGCTATAGGCCAGCGGAAATTCGAGCAACTGGTGAGAGGAGAGACTCACAATCGCGGCGGCCAGTTGGATGTCCTCTCGACCAACACTCCAGACCTCCTTGCGGATGTCGCGGTCAGCCCCTACGTCGGACCGCCGGAGTGTCAGAGCGACCATGTGAGGTGACCTGCAGGTCACCTCACATGGACCCGGAGCACGCATGCGTGCTCCGGGTCGAGATGCGATCAACTTCGGAGCCACTCGAGCCTGCGCTGAGCTAATGGATGCAACATGTTGGATTGCATTTACCCAATTGTGTATGTGGCTTGCATTTTCTGAATAATAAAGAAATCTAAAAAGAAATGAAACCTCAATCATTGTATCCCCTTTCCTCAGAGTAGACGATCATATGTTCTATGAGCCTATACTTCCTCTTCTCGTGTGTTTATCATATATCTTCCCATTGTGATACATCCTGCAGCAATACCAGTTGAAAGTTGAGAGAGTTGTGAAGATCTTCAAGGATTCGTTTCTTGAGCATCCCAGCCGTTCACTGTGGAAAATTAAATTTCACGGATATCGATTGGAATGCGGATCAGAACCATCCCCCCCCCCCCCCCCCCCCCCCCCTAGCTACCTTTGACCGAGCGAGATATCGTGTGTGAAAAGACAAGAGGGAGACTCTAAAGAGCCTGGTCGCCCAAGCGAAGAAAAAGGTCCCAAAACTCGAAAATATAATAATAATACTGAGCAGATATTACCTTATTCTCGTGTGACGGCACCCTCAGGCAATCCTTTTCATAAAAAAAACTTTTGGGTCAGCATGGAATAGGAGTATCAGCAGCTCTCTATTAAGGCTTTAAAAATTCTCCCCTCCCCCTTACTTGCCTTATCTTACCGGTGCTACCCTCGTATACTGAATTTTCTGCAGAAAATGCGATAAAAAAAGGGAATATCGATGCGTCTGAATGTTGAAAATGAGAATTGCGTCATTATTTCCACTCTTGGACCCAGATCTGATCAACGCCCAAAATCAAGACCCAAGATCAATGAGACTGCCAAATCTGCTCGTCAAACCGGAGCAGCCCTTCATGTTGCTCCGTGTTGTGTTATCCATGCGCCACGGTTAATCAGATCCTCCTGCAGGAATTGTTAATCTAAGGTCAGTTTTTAAATTTTATTTCTTGTTTCGATTTCAAAGTGTCTATAATTGATGCAAACGACAAAGAATTTCAAATCCCAATTAAAGATTCCATTATGTCTATTTTCAAAGATCTGGATATTTGGTGACATAGCACATATTCCACAAAAATAGTCTGCATAAATCATCTTGATCGGATGGGTCGTTGAATTATCCAAATTTCACCATGATCAGATTGCGATCTGTTTTTCATGAGATATCAAACTTGCGACTTTGATATTGATGAGGGGCTCCAGCAAAATCTACCTGTTTCGAAGTAAAAAACTTGCACGCTCGTTAGTATTCACTATTTGTGACTGATCGGAGCTTCCTCTGGTAGTTTCCAATCATAGAAATTGTGTCAAGATTCAATACTTGGGAATGTGAAGAGGCTGTTCAGTCCATTGTGCGCATCCCTTGTCAATATCGAGCGTTCCTTACCCTAAAATAGACCTGCCCTCCTAATTTTTAAAATTTTTTTATTTTGGGGGGAGGGAGGGGGGAAGCATATAGGCATTAGGCCTAGTTACCTACTGCATATCAACCCAATGCCTATTCACTTACATCTGTTGCTCCCCTTTATCATCATGATGAAGGTTCATGGAGGCATCTAGCCTTCTCTTAAAGGTATTCATGGAAGGGGCAGCCACTACATCTCCGCTCAACGCATTCCATGCATCAACTATCCTTCAAGTTAAAGAAGTTCTGACGTGACTTGAGCCGCACTTGCAGTTTACGCAGTTTAAGTTGATTAACTGTCGTTCTGCTGCTGCCATCGAATAGGAAATACTTTCCACAATCTACGTTGTCCACTCCCTTGATGATTTTAAAAGCCTGGATGAGATCCCCCCTCGATAACCTCTCAAGCGAGAACAGCTCCATCACTTCTACTCGCTTCTCATATGGCAGTCTCCTAACCTCCTTAATCATTCTTGTAGCCCTCCTCCATACCCGTTCGAGCGCCGGTAAATCGATTTTATTATTAGCCGTTCAAGATCGAACGCAATACTCTAAATGGGGCCTCACTAGCGCTGCATACAACGGAAGAATAACGCGCGAGCTCTTACTGGCGAATTGGAACGTCGGAGGAAACCTAGGATCCTCTTACATTACGCACTGTCGCTTGCGCGTGCGAGAACTTGAGTTCTTCATCGATAGTAATCCCAATATCTTTCTCCCCGTTTGCCTCATGGAGTTTGACTGCGCCGAAATCTTTGAGAGACCTATCGTTATTATGCCCGATGTGAAGCACCTTACATTCACTCTTATTAAACCTCATGAGCCATTTCTTACTCCATTCGTCTAAGAACTACAAGTCCTGCTCGGCTCTCACCCTATCCTGATAGAATAACCTATTTTGGTGTCGTCGGCAAATTTGCTGATCTTACCCACTAGGCCTATATCTGAATCATTATGTAGACCAGAAAAAAGTAGAGGACCCAGGACCGAGCCCTGAGGGACTCCGCTCACGACCCCGACTTCCGCCGACACTTTTTCCATTCAGAATCACTCGCTGTTGTCCTGACAATCAGTTGCTGATCCACTCGCTCGTCCTACCCTAATCCCGTGTGCCTCTACTTTAGCACGCAATCTCTTATGGGGAATGGTATCGAAGACCTTCGCGAAATCTAAATAGACGATATCCATGATATTCCCGTCATCTCTCTGTTCCGTCACCCAATCATAAACTCGAGCAAATTGGCTAGACAATCACGACACCTCCTAAATTCATGTTGAGAGTCTCCGACGATCGGGTTACCTTCGAGGAAATCTAACATGTGATCCTTTAAGATTCTCTCCATTATCTTCCCTTGAATTCTCTTAAGGCTTACCGGCCTGTACAGTAATTACCAGGATTGCTCTTTTCCCCTTTCTTAAAAATCGGTATGACGTTGGCTAGCATCCAGTTCTGGGGCACTTCCCAATGGAAAAGCTGTTTTCAAATAGAAATCAATAGGCGCTACCGCGCCTATTACCTTTCTTCAACCCCTTCCCATAGCAAAATTCAACTTCCTCGTATTCCTCTCTGAGAGCATCAACAGGAACGAAATTTGGCATGCTTCTTTCTCTCTCAGCAAAGAATAGATCCTGCAAATTTAAAGCTCCATCTCCCAGGGGTTGTGGAGCACACTGAATCTCGCTTTTGGAAGATGTGAAATTCATTGTTTTTTATTTTTTATTTTCTCTCTCCCCCCCCCCCCCTTCTTGGGTAGCTACTCCTGGGGGGTTTTCGGAGGAAAGAGACCAACCATAAGAAAGATATTGACTCTTAGAAGACGAAAAGTGGCCTTTTTGTTGTTTACGTTGTTTGCGTTTTGTTTCATGGCGAAACGGTGCACCATCTCGCCATAAAAGTGAAGTTAGCTGTCGTTCAATTAGGCTTTGAGCGATAGCTCCGGTACCGTCCCCCAGTGTTGCTGGAGGCCATGCCGAAATTATGCCAGATTCAAGACTACTTCAACCTTCATATCGACGTCTGGCACTTATTTTTTTTTTCAATGTGCGAGGCATTTTTGTGCTGAGTTCATGAGATGAGCTGAGAATGAAGCGGTGGTTAGCAGTTATTGGTCGATGTGGTGGGATATGCAGATATCTTATCCGGACATCCTTGCATTAACAGGATGGCGCGCGCCAGGGATTGCATGCTTCCTGGAGGCACTCCCTCCTCCTCCATCTATTCGAGATGGTTCAAGGAACTCCAGACAGACCTAACGTTCCACGTCCCACTGAAATGGTTCATGAAACGCGAAACAGGCTTGAAATCGGTCTAATGTTACATGTCCTCTCTGAAATGGTTTGTGAACGTGAATCGGCTTGCGATTGCCCTAGCGTTACACGTCCTCATCGAGATGTCTTGAAGACCACGGATTCACTCTCATAGGGCTAATTGGCCCCGTAAGTCGAGAATTGAGTTTTTATTGAAAGAAAAAAGAAAAAAAAAAGTTGTTTGCACATTACCATCTTGTACCGATATTTCCCTCGTGAGTTCCTTGATAACGCGAGCTGGGATCCCGTCCGGGCCGGTTGCCTTTCCTGACTTCAACTTCCCTATTCTAATTATAATCTCTTCCTCGGTGTTGGGAACATCCACGATGTGCACAGAGGCCACTTCCTCCAATTCTGGTGCATCGTCAGTTTCGTTCGTGAAGACGGAAGCGGAGAACTCGTTAAGTATCCTGGCTATTTCTCCATCGCTTGAAATTAATCTCCCAACCTCCGTTGTTCCTTAGGGCCCAATCGACTTTTGACACCTGCCGCTGGCATACCGATGAAAAGCCTTGGGATTACTTTTAGCATTTATGAGCAGCTGTTCCTCCACCTCCTGCCTCTCTTTGCCCTAATTTCCCTCTTTAACGTCCTCGTAACGGTCCGATATTCCTCATATTCCTCTCGGTCGTCCATGTTCCTTTAAGAATCTCACTTACGCGTCTTATCTCAGATAAGTGTCTTAATTTTACCCGTGATTTTAATTAATTAATATTACTCGTTAATTTTACCTGTCTAAGCGACTTAATAGACTACGTGCGGATAGAAACATCCCTAAAATCCTGCAGTACTGTTTTGAAGACCCGCCATTGCTTCTCTACCGTTAGACCTTGCAACCTTCCCTCCCAATCGATGACCGAACCGCATTTGCATAACCTATCAAAATTAGCTTTCCTATAGTTATACGAGACCTTTGTCGATTGGACGTAACTCTTCATTCGTTTGATATTCCACGTGATCATGTGGTGATCCGAGTCTCTTAAGTTGTCCTGAACCTTAACATCGAGCGCTAGATCATCGTCCGTCGCGAGTACCAGATCCAATAGGGTTTGAGTCGGCTAAGTACTGGAATATTCAATGCTGAAGTTCATGGCTCTACTCATTGTTGTGACTTCGGCAGGTGTGGCGAAATAATTGCAATGAGATTATCTTTCTCCATTATTTGATGAAATTGATAGTGGACATTATAATCCTCTCTGTGGTCTTCGCTTATAAGGCCTGATTGACTCGAAAAGTCAACCCCAAAGAAATCTCGAGGATTTGAACTTTGTTTCCTATGCTTCCATGCAATCCAAACAAGATAGGTTATGCGAGACTTGTGAGGTTCTGAAAAGTAGGCCATGAAGTTCTGATGGGAGGAATTGACGTAGATTAAGTAGAGACTCGACAACTTATAATGAATGCATTCTAATTTCAATCATGGAGATGATAAAGACGTGTCAGAAGGAAGCAACTTTGAGGATCTTGCCCCCTCTTTACCAAGAAAGGAGAATGCTCACAAGTGCCTAAAATGTTTCCCCAACGAAGTATACTATATTTTCTGAAAGGTTTCGTCTGTTTTAGTTGGTTCCTCCAGATTCAGTATGAAAAAGTTGCCCATAGATATTCACTTTATGAACACCCTGTAGAAAGAAAACTATGAGTAAAGTCAGTCAGTGCCGAACAAGTTTCCACTTTCCCGTCTATTGTTGTTGCGGGAGAAAGCCTCCCATCTGCAACGACAATACGGATGGTTGCTTGGTTCCCTATGGTAACAATTTTCGCATAGCACTGCGTCCGTCCTGGGCGCAAGTTTTCTTCGCCTTTGGACTTACAGCCCGGATACAAGACCTCCCCCCCCCCAAAAAAAAAACAAAAAAAAACAACAGTTTCTGAGATCTGTGACTTAAAATTACTGTATACCAATGACCTTATGTCATTTTGTTCATTAGTGTTCATGCAAATTTTGTGAGGTTTCGTGAAGATGTCTGGTCAAGAGCTGAGACAAAAGAGACCTGACTAACTAAACCGAGGCGTGAAGAATTTTGAGCGATGATTTTGGTCTCACATGACCGCCTTGTTTCTTCCTGTTGTGATTATGCCCCATGTCAGGAGATTGTGAATACCTGGTTCTGAAATATCCTAATGGGTCACTTTGGGCTGGAATCTTGAAGGGCGCTGTCCGCCACTGATGAAAAAATTGTTGCCGCCATCGAAGAGATGCTGAAATCCGCAAAACTCCTATGAAAAAATGCGCATGACCCTAGGAATTGGAAACCCAGCATACGAACTATCTAACATGAAAAGCTTCATCGGAGATGGATGTCAGCTCGTTGGGATCCTCATCTATTGAAAGAGCACGAGAAAGAGGCCCGGGTGGAGTTCTGCTAGTTCATGCTACAAAGCTTCGATTCGCTTTCCTGATGTATCACCTGGTCTCACATGATCATCACAGGTGACGAGACTTGGGTCTACCTTTAGGACCCGAGACGACGCAACAGCAATCATCCGCGTGGCTTCCAAAAGGGCAACCTCTTCCGAAAGAGCTTTACTGTGTCAAGTCTGGATTCAAGGTCGCGTTTGCCTTTTCTTCACGGAAAATGACTCTGTGAAAGCAGTGTCTGGAAAATGGGCGAACTATGACTGCTAAGAGGTCTTCAAAAGTTTGACCGCCGGCAGTGTTCAACGCCCAAAAAGAGAGGCGGAAGCAGTGTGACGAAGTGGATGATGTTGCGTCACGACAACGCCCCAGCTCACGAGGCGAAGGGGAGTTGGAGAAATGGAAAAACGAAGAGCTATCGCATCCGCTATATTCACCGTCTCTCACACCTTGTGTCTATTGGTTGCTCAATGAAATGAAGCGGGAGCTGCTTGAGATCTACAGTGTGTTCCGTTTGGGTATGGATGAAAGTAAAACTTTGTAAAACAAAACTATGAGTGTTTCTGCGTTCTTCTTTTGTGTGTTTGTCCTTTTTTATTGCTGGAAAATACACTGTACATAATATCTGTTACATAATGTAATGTCATTGAATAAAGGGGTCGGAGGGGATTGATGTTCCTTCGACTTGAGGAGGTGAATGAGGCCCGCCGCTGGGGTGCGTTTTCAGGCCCAATAAAATGTGGAACGCTTCACGATTTTGCGTGTCATCCTTGCGCAGGGACCATGCTAATATTCTCTGTATCGTTCCAATTTTTTAGTATATGTATTGCCGAAACAATACGTTTGTCCTTGAGACTTGGGAGTTTCTTATGCGACACACCCCAAAGCGGAACCGCGCATGCGCACAACTCATAGCATGGCAGTATCAAAGATTGGCGATGAATCCACAACAACGTACTAAGTGCATTCTTGTGTACAAGAAAACGCGAACACAGTCTTTTTCCAGCAAAATGGCGCACCGCCGCACTGGTCTTTAGAAGTCCGTGATTATCTGCATGAAACGTTCAACGAAAACTGATGTGGTAGTGGTGGACTCATTGCTTGGCCCCCAAATTCACCAGATTTCTTCGTATGGAGTTTTGTGAAGAACACTCCGTGCTCAACAACTTACAGGCATCGATGACTTGAAGGAAAAGGCGGTTATATTGAGCGGTCATGAATAAGTGGTGGTTCTGAGGCAGAATGCATTTCGCCTCATCATTATTTTATGGCATCGAACCCAGAAACTTTTAGGGAGGCCCTCTTATATACAGTACATTGTGTTTCCAGCGTGTTCTTCATTTCACGAGCCGAAATGCGAAAAAAAATCTTTGTTAGGAATGCTACGTATATCAGTGCAGTTTCCGCCGGTACAAACAGGGTGTCTGAAAAGTCACTCCCTATTTTTAAATTGTTATTGCTCTTAAACTAAAGGAGGTATTAAAACATTTTTTATTTTACTGAATTGAAGCTTATTTACTACCGTTAACTTTATTACAAAATTAAAAAGCTTTATTACGAAGTTAAAATTCAATGTAGGCTCCAGCATTGTCCACACACTTCTGCAACCTTACCGGTACATTTTCAACAGATTTTTTCAAGAAGTCACCTGGTACATTACAAAGAACATCACGAATTTTGTTTTCAAGTTCATCAATGGTCCATGGTTTTGATTTGTAAACTTCTTCTTTGGCCCAGCCCTACAGAAATAAGTTCCATGACGTTAAATCTGGACCTCGAGCAAGTCATTCCGTTCGCTCTCGACGACCTACTAAGTTGCTCGTTCTTCTATGCTTAATTTTTCAGCCATTATTCACCTGTAATAGAAATGGTAATGATTAAGCTTAAAAACAGTGAAAGAACGGTTACAATATCTCCTTAATTTAGGAGCAATAACAATTTAAAATAGGGAGTGACTTTTCAGACATCGTATTTTGCCATTGGAGAGCAGTGCAGAAAAAAAGGCTTCAATGTTTCAGTGAAAGGGGTTCACAATGTTCTTCAATGGTTGTGACAAATATTGTGACCATCTTCAAAGACCATCGTCAACAAAATCCGACTGGTCACAAAATAAGATAATCCACTAACCTAAAGGTTAACGGCCAAGAAAGTGAGTGTCCGTGGAAACCATCAACGGAATTGGTAACAAATATGTGGGACTGCAGAAGAGATTCAAGAGTAAAGTTCACTTTATTCTTGCATGCAGTTTTCCAAAGGTTTCATGGTCGTTGCTAGTTATCTGGTTATGGCGATGACTCCGAGAAAAGGGCCACAAAAAGTGAAAGTGACCTCAATTTAATCAGGGTCATGTCTTGAAGCCTCTTTACGAGCAGGATATTCCTAGGTTTTATGGAAACGCCACCATTCTCGTTGTGGTGCATCAAGAAAAATGTCTCCAGTCATATCTCACCTCAAGAAGATGGAGGAGACAACGAAGATTCGTGCCATTCCCTTCTCAGATATTGTTTTCTAGTCCCTCCCTGAGAAACCTATGGAATATTTGTGGGTTTGGCCTTCTCGAGAGAAATTGGGAAATAGGTTGCCAAAGGAGATAAATGAACTCTGGAAAGCTATTAGAGAAGAGTGGGAGAAGACACCCCTTCGTGTACAAAGGAGAAGCCCCTTAAAATGGAAATTGAGATGTTGGGCTATTGTTGAGATGTCGAGATCAAATCGAACATAATAGGGTATTTGCACATACACTTACACTCGCCGTCAAATCGCGTTCAAGGCTATTGATATTTGTCGTGAGCTGCCTCCGACCATAAGGAGGGACGGTTTAGATATGCAAATGAGCAGATCTGTGAATGAATGGAAATAGATTTTCTTTCGCGCCTTTTTTTGGTCTCGGCGAACTTGTCTTCCATTGCGAACTCTGGCATTTGGTTTTTTGGGTCGTTACTCGAAAACCCATGTTTTATCGCCCGTGATGATGTCACGAAGCTTGTGAGGATCGTTTGCGGCACCGGTTAACAGATCATGACAAACGTTGCTACGCTGTTGCTTCTTTTCGGCAGTGAGGAGTCGCGGAAGAAGCTTTACGGAAACGCGCCGCATGCCTAAATCTTGGGTGATGATGGTATGACAGGTGCCGATTGGCATGTTCGTCTCCTCTTCCACCTCTTTAACTGTAATCCTCCTATCGGAGCGCACCAGATTCTTGACACGTTCGACGCCTTCGTCGGTTCGTGACCTCGAATGGCGTCCGAGCATGGGTTTTCTTCGGTCGATTCACAGGCATCACAAAAACGCCCATACCACATGAAACCCTCGCTGTGTTAGACTCTCCATAAGGTGCTTGCAACATGTCGTGAATTCCGATGCCGTTTTTCCGAGTTTTAAGGCAAAATTTGATGCAAAATCGCAGTTCCTGAAAGTCGCCCATTCTGGATTTCGATCAACTGTGTTGCGTCCGACCGCACGGCCAAAATGTGGAAAGCCATTGCCCTGTCACTCCTGAGGGTATTCAAGCTATTATATAGTTTCTTGCTACATCAACAGATCGCAGATACCATTCAAACAAGAAAATCAGCCCCAAACTTTTTGAACAGGCCTTGTACTCTGCATCAGATGAGTCGATGCATAAACTTAATCATCCACTGTGCATAGCGAAGAACGATATGGAAAAGGCAAGAATGGACAAAATACTACGAGACTCTTGGATCCGTTATTTCAATCACAATTTTTTGTTTAAATACTCCTATACTTAATGCACCCATGTGCACTGCAATGCGGTTTGGAATCCACCAGCTGAAATTAGGTAAATCTAAAGTCCAAAAATAACCATTTTTCGTTGAAGGGGCGATCAGTTGTAATTAAACTTAGCATTATTTTTCTTTAGTGAAGCTCATAGTGAAGACATAATTATTCACATTGAAAGAAATAAAAAGATACATATACACATAAACCAATCAGGAAATTATTTCATGAAAAACTGTATCATTGTATCTGATGTCAACGAACAATGCCAGATCGATCTCATGAATGTTGAAAATACTGTATATATTGATACAATGACGAACACTGATACATTCTCACATGTATCGACGTTTGTCAAAATATGCTTGGATGATCCCTGTCAAAAAAACAAGACAGGAACTGAGATTGCCAAGGATTTGAAGAAACTTCCCAAGGAAATCTGGAAGCAAAATGAAATCCAAAGCGGCACAGGGAAGGAATTTTTAAACAGAGCATTTCAAGGCCTTCTCACGAAAAGAGGAATTGATTTTTTTAAATATTTTAAGTTCGGAGAAGGCCAGCGTGGTAGAACGTATTATACATAGACTCAAATCTAAAATGTGGAAATACTTCAGAGCTAGAAATACCTGTAAATATCAATAGGCGCAGTAGTGCCTATTGATTACCTGTTACCTATTTTCAACCCCTTCCTGTAACAAAATTCAACTTGGTATTCCTTTCTGAGAGCATCAACAGGAACGAAAATGGGCGTGTTTCTCCCTCTCAACAGAATAGCTCCAGCTAATTCAAAGCTCCATATCTCTGGGGTTGTGGAGAACACTGAATCTCGCTTTTTGAAGATGTGAATTTTATTCGTAATTTGTATTATAGATAGAAGAAAGCATGGCAATTTTTTTTTGCAATGACTTCTACGTATCCTTGAAACAACCTAAAATTCTAGTTCGTTCTTCTCCAGCCGTTTTAGCACAGGAGCGAAAACACGAAGGCAACCCGAATTTTATTCTTGCGTGAGGAAATGTATCAGCGAAAGAGTAGTTGGATGATGTGAAGCGCACAAATCTCGGGCCAGAGCTCTTCCATCTCCCCATGAAAATGCTGCTCTTTGCGAAAGGATGGGGTGGGCAGAATTTTGGAAGAATTTTCAAGTAAAGGATGAAATAAATGTTGGCCTTTTTGTCAGGAGATTGATTCACAAGTTGCGAGGAACCGGTTTATCTGAGAGGAAGCGAAGCAGCGGAAGACTAAAATTAGCCGAAACTGAAGGAAACTGGGTTCGTGTGGAAGAAGTCATTGTTTCTCAATATGATAATTCTGGGGTACAAAATTATTACGTGCAAATTGCCAAACGTAAGGACGAGGCAGAGATCTGCTTCGCGAGTTTTGAAGTGCAGAGGGAAAAATCCTGAGAATAAATATTTCCGAGTGGTTGGGACAGGTCCTCCCGTCAGCGTCCAGGTGCAGGTGCAAAAACAAAATTACAGTTGCTTTTGTAAAATCACTATTGTGCAAAAACGGCTGAAGATAACAAGCCAAACATTTTCGAATGCTCAAAGGATGCATAGAGGTGTGTATGAACGAAATTTCATAGTTCTAGCAGCTGTTTCAGAGGTGCCACAAAATTTCAAAGAGCGGAGCGGTTTTTTTTTTCTCTCACCCAGTACATTCTAGGGAAAGGGGGGGGCCTTGGTCAACAATTTCCCGGGTGGCCCCTAGGCCGCCAGTCCCACCCTTCATTGCTTCATACCCCGTGTATTTGGCATAGTTTGCAGAATCTCCCAATAACACAGTCCATTCAGTCATAAAGATGAAACCTGTCGCAGTCAGCCATGAGAATCTGAAGATCGTAGTACATGACTTTTAGGGTGAGATGAGGCAAATAAATCGTCCTGTGAAGTTTTAGTTTGCAGTTAGTGCTTGCATATTCCTGTTTTCCGCTCCTCATTTCGGAAGGGGTAGCTGGGGAATTGAACAAAGGTATTTTTCGGAGGGTTAGTGTAGAATAGCTTGTGTCATTTTCAGAACTTAAACAAAGATCTACCTCACTTCCGATTGCGATTGCGGTAGGCACACGAACTCATTGGGATCAAGAGTGCGTTGAGCACGAATGATCATAACCCACTTCTTTATGGCAGATATGGGGCCAATAAGGTTCTACGTGTCTGGTAATTTGATCTGCGTTTTGATTAAGAGGGCATCGAGGCGCGTACAGTTTGTCATATATAATCACCGCTGAGTGTGCATGGTAACGCGCATGCTCGAAAGGGGGGATACCGCTCGGGAACGGGTGTGGTCCATCCCCGGAATGCAAACCTCAGTCCCTCCGTTCCCTTCCTGGGAGTACGTCTTACTCGGTCTTCTTTCCGCTCCGTTTCAACTCATGAATCGAAGGAAGAAAATGCGCACCCTTCTATGGACTCGGCTCTGATTGATCATGATCCTCACGTGTCTCCTCGCTTTGGGTGAGTGCAGGCAACGCACTATATGCGTGCCTATATGTGCACCTAGTTCATCATGGTGTCTACAGAATTATGCGTGAAAAAATTCCCCAGCAATTTTTCTGGTTCGAATTCGCACATCTATGAGAAAATTCTCTAGCTACATGCAGTACTTCATTTTCAGTATATTTATCTTGGAAAGAGTCAGTTCCGTTTTTTTGTTTGAGGATGCCGAAAAACTTAATTCATTTTCTCTAATATTACCATGTATGTGTTATAGGGTTTCGTTTGCAATCCCTTGTGTACCTTCGAAAGTTCATTAGCGTAGTGATCCCGCTAAAACAGGTGAAAGCCGAAATGCTATAGAACATTTTTCAGGTCATATAGCTTCTAAAAATGAAAGAGATTAAGTGGTCCATTTCACGAGTATCCGGAAGTGAATTCCTATACAAGAAGTATAAGGTCTAAAAGTTCTGGTATATCCAACGAGACATGCTCTACGTAATGCGTACATGATCGTATATGGCAACGAGAGATATGCCTACCAAAAATTTTCATGGATTTGTATCAGAAATCCACAGAAAAGTCTGAAGGCGGATGTCGTCTTGCATTAATAATCAAAGTCGAGGAGATTTGCCATGGAAGTGCAGAAAGTAAAACACGATTTTTCCTCCTCTTTCTTTTTTTAGACATGCGAAACTTCACGTTATGTTATGTCATTCTCGTTATATCAACTATTACAACAAAACTTGAGATGAACAGCAGGGTTTTAAAAGGAAAACGTTATCCCCCCATAGAGTACAGATTTAGATAAGAATACGAAGAACAGGAGAAATATCTAGGAAAAAAATAGACTCCAATTTGATAACCATGAAATCAGTTGAATAGGACCTTCTCATTCAACCCACCTATCCTCACAATTCACACAATTGAAAACGATTTTCCTTCTTTTGCTGAACTTCCAATGGAGCTCAGAAAAGCAGGTGTCGTCCGGCCGTGAGGCTACAACATTGCGCTCTTATTTTCTCTATTCACGACTCTTAAGATCTCTTTATTCCTTTCAGTGCATGCCACATTTAAGGCCTTTTCACCCGCATTTCTAAATCCCTCTCCCCCAGTGACGTTCATGCTATCTCTTTTCTTTTTGCAATCACTCACGATATATTCTATTATTAATATTGAGTATTGAACATAAAATTATGCTATTCTTGAAATGACCGAATAACTTATTTTTATTTGGCATTGAAAGAGGAGGGGCGGTTAAAGGAAAAGCATTATTTTTTCCTGCTTAGCGCTTATTGAGTTCGAAGTCATCGTTGATATCAGAGGCATTATTGACTTCCTGGAATAGATACATACATGTGAGATACATAGATATCCTTTTTTCCTAACGACAGTTGTGGAAGCATTTCATGCTGCCTGTAATAAATGAGACTCCACGTGAAGGTCATCCATCTTTCAGAATTGTTTATTCATTGGTTCCCATTCTCTCCTCTGCGTTCATTATGAAGACATTTGCTCCGCACATCTACAAGTTTGAAAGGAGCATTACCTATTCATGATTAATGGCAATGCAACTGCTGTCATTGGATTCTCTTATCGGCTTTTTCTTATTCAAAAGCACATGTCATTGGATAGCTACAGCCAGAGTTAAGCAAATTATTATACTTTGAATAATTATCATCCATCTGTAACTTCTCCTCAAAATGGATATTTAATTGTCCATTGCAATTATTTGCGAGATTTTAATAATTAAACGTTGACTAGGGATTAAAAGGACAAATTATTGCAATCCAATTAAAGCAAATTCATTTTGTGTTCAGCTCTGGCTATTGCTCATTCTTGTCCAGATTCATTAATAGTTAACCCTTTCACTGCGGAAAACTATATTTTAAGAATGCATCGCACTGGGCATTTTCCCTAGGAAAGGATTGGTTTAGACTGCGATCTTGTCGAAGCAGAGACCCGGAACGTAATGGAATCCACTAGGAAAAAAATTTCCTGTGCCGCACGATGCAAGTACGTTAATACATTTTTGGAAAATTTTGGATCTACTTTACCGTCCGTTGTGCGGCATTATAGACCAGAAAGATGTTTTCTAGCTACGAAGTAATGAGTGAAATGGATAGAATGGGACAAAGAAGAGCAATTCCTGTGAGAACGCGCACAAGTGCTCCATGCACGAGAGTGCTTCCAGCTTAAATCTTAATAAGATGCTGCTAGGCTGCACAGGAAAGGAATAAAAATCAGGGGGAGATAAGAGAAGACACATCTAGACAAAGAAGGGCGTTCCAACGCGAAGGGGAAAATCCTCTCAGTTCCACTGCAAGGGTCTGATGAAAATTTCTCTCCTATTCCCTCCAGACAACTCTGGAGGGGAGAAGTTGAGGATGGGGGAGGGGTCGCCTTCTCCCCTCTTGAATCATCAATATTTCATTCACATATTATGAGACTCTTGTCTCTCTCTCTCTGTCAATGTACAACTTAAAATAAGAAAAAAATCTTTGAAGTCAACCAGGCCTTTTTGCAATAGAAGTATAGGGAAAGAGCGAGCTTTTGATTTCCCATCTAAAATTAGAGGGAAATATCTTCTGAAAACATATTTTATATTTTTCTCCGATTTAAATTGGTAAATCAGCCATTATTTCTCAAGGTTTCACTGCAATATTTCAATTATAGGGAAAGAGTCTGTCACAGGTTCATATTTATAGATTCAAAATCAACTGCGTATATTTTTCTTATCCCCCATCAATATGGTTAACATACACGCAATTTCATCAAGCAAGAGAAACGTATCTGGACAATGCAGAGGGAAGAAATGCATGGAAGTGCTTTTGTCACTCACCAGCAACAGGAAACGTCTACACCTCATGGTCCTCGAAGGCAACTCTTCATAAAATGCATCCTCGGATGAGCAAAAACGAAATGCAAACAAAATGAGACTACCTAAGATTAGATTGCTTCTTGGGCAAAGAGATGGTGACGTGTCCTTGGCGTGAAGAGAGGCTTTTATTCTCGATTCCGAAAGGTTCTTACGTCCTTCACTGGGAAGAAAGGGACGCAAATTGACTGGAATCTATCCTCAAAAGGCTGTCTAAGAACGAGAGCCTTTCATTCCCCTAATCCCATAACGGCCATACAGGAGAAAATCAGAGAAGCAATAGAGGAAAAGAGGATCTACTATTTTTGGCGATAACCGAAGTCGGTGCCATTGAATCCTATGGTTGTTCCCATGCAGATCGTAATGTAGGAAGGATTATTTCAATATTTTATTTTTTACAATCTTTTCATTTTCCTTGATGTCGAATTTATTTTTCTCTCCAAGAATATAGGGAACTTGAAAGTGATATCCATTTTTCACAATAATCAATGCATTGACAAGGTTTTATTATATATGGACAGCGATGAAGACTGACTTCTCCATATGAGAAAAAGCAAATAGGACTGACAATACCAGTCTTTCGTTCATGACATCCGTTACATAAACAGAACCTTGACAGTTGCCTTAAAATGAATTTCCACAACAGCCAGCAAACCAGGTCTGTCATATTGAAATAACAAAAATTGCCGTGTTTTCGATTGATTCAAGAATACATTTCACAGATGGCTGTAAATATGCGCCTCCTTTCATTAGTGCTTTTGCCGAACTTTTTCTTTATTTGTTTTTCAGTTAGAAATAATCGTGTGGTTCAGCTTTTTATTTATTAAGTGATTCTTATCCATAAAATAACAATGTGTCGGGAAACTTTTTGGTAATCTGGTATGACATCCACCAGTCGAAACTCGTGTACGTTAAGTACTTTTCTGTTCTCGGAAGGTGCGCTAAGCATGAGAGATGACTGACATGCGGGGATCAGAGTGCCATGACCCTGTCCCCGTGGGAAGGATTCTGTTGACAGAGCACACAATTCCACCCGACCAGAGCAATCTTCGAAATCCGCTTCTAGTCGTTCCTATAACAGACGTGTCGGGAGTTCCCTTCTTTGAATCTATCCAAGGGTAGGGTGCCCACTGTCATATGCAATGCAGAGTCCGTTTTCTACAAAATATACTATTATACAAAATATATATACAAAATAGACTATATACAATAGATATGCAACCTAGAAGCATATACAAAAAAGTCAGAGGTTTAAAAGAGGAATGTACAGAAGCCTGCATATAACCGATATTTCCTCTATCCAATCGCTTTTCCTCCAGACTGCAAATATTGTAGAAAGTCAGGAGCGCATTAGGAATAGCGCGCCATTTTTAGTCAATAATATTGAAAATATTGAGGTTTTTGCCCTTTACGTGTGGTTTTAAGGAAGGAATCATCGGCAAGCCTAAGTACCTACTCATAAAGAAAATAATGAGTGGATAAAATTTATCGACAATTAAAATAGCAATCAAATTCAAGTTACAGAAGGAAAAGGTGCAGTTTGAGCAACCGCATTCGACCATCTAACTTTCAAGGCAGTGATCTGAAAGAATATTCTTTAAAATTCTGGCAAGGTCACTCTCCGAGTTCCTCCAATGCCAATCTCGATGATAGATTGTTGAGCTTAGGCGGATTCCTAAGCTGCGCGAAGTGAGCCCCGTTTTATTGATGATGGGAGGAAAAAAATCGAGCTCGGCTGAGATTGAGCAGCCCTGGTATTCCATGGTGATGTCTAAATCTTCCCGACTTTTTTTTTTTTATGACAGTGACGCTGACCAGAGCAGGAAGAGGAGGCGGAAGCAAGCCAGAATTCGCGTCTGATAACCCGAGGATGGCTTTAGCCCAGCTGGGATCCGAGACCCATCTCCCATGTCTCATCCATCACATCCATAATGAAAAGGTAGGCCTTGTGGGAGGCCATCTGTCTCGTAGTGGCTCGACATCAATGTCAAGACTGGCATATTCCTATATATATACTCATCGCCTAAAAAAGGGATATCGAGGAAAGGGTTGAGCAGCATTCACAAAAATGTGACATAAGAACTCATAGTAGAGTGTAACGAAATCGATTTACTAGCAATTTCCAAGGTCGTGGAATGGCTCTACGTGGAAAATTCCTTATCGGCTCAAATATAAAGAGTGGTCCAATTAACTCAGTTCACTTTTATAACTCGTGTCAGTTTACTTTTCTGTTGCTGCGTATTAAGCTGCAGAACAATATCAAGATATCATTTTAGGCTGTTTCGTCCTTTTGACTAGTTTGAATGGCTGGTAATTGGTCAGTTAAAAAGAGACACATTACAACACGAAGAGGACATGGAGACTAACGAGTGTAAGTCTCACTCATTCTGAATCGCTACCACTGAGCTCAATTGTAGTGGCCGCAGTAGCATCACTTCCTCATCAGGTGTCGTCTTCGAAGACATTTTTGCTGTCATTTAAACTGGTCAAGATAGCGATAGTGCCTCAGACTACGTCATCTCAGCATTAAGTCAGCTGAGCATTCAACAATGACAAATTTCGTGTGTCATTAATGAAATGAATAGTTAACTGGAATAGTTAACAGCCCCTGAGGCGAGTCATTTTTGTGGAGTTATTCTACGACCTTGAAACGTTTCTTCATCTCATGAAACGCTGTTGAAAATTTACCAAACTGGACCAAATTTCACTTAATATACGTTAACTCCTTAGTGCTACTTTTTTTTTTTTTTTTGCTGCCAATAAGTGCATGCATCTCTCCGGTCGGATCACTGTAGGTGTCCTGGATGAGGAAGCTTGACCAGCACATCCTGACAGTGGATAACTTCACCTTCATCGGTGATGAACGTTTCAGTGCCAAAGTGGAAGAAGGGGAATTTTCCGTCAAGTGGACATTGACCATCTCCTCTGTGTCAGAACGGGATGCCCAGACTTACGAGTGTCAAATTTCGACTTCGCCTAAACAAAGCCTCTCTCTGGATCTTTATGTCGCCGGTAAGTTTTCGCCTGACCTGTCTTGTCACGTCGCTGTCGTTTGAATCCAATGGATACGAAATGCCTACGTGCCCAAAATCTGTCTGAGTCATGCAGGCCTCATCATAGTTGCGAGTGACCAGGAACGGCATTTATTTCGAACTTTCAATACCCGACGAGATTGTTCGTATTGTCTGTGACGTCCAAGAAGACCCTCCTTTACTAGACCACTTGCTTCTGGCAGCTAATAATTTCGACAGAGGTTACTCTTGCTTGAAAGGGATATCCTTGATAAGTGGGTGATCTTTAACTAGAGGACTCATATGTATATTGTAGACCCTTGAATGTTCCGAAAAGAAGGTGCTCGTTGAAGAAGGGGAATAGAGGAGAAATGTGTTGGGGAGGAGGGTGAGAGATTCCGGAAAAATTCAATTATCCCATGAAGCTTCAATGTTGTAATCCAATAGAGCACTCGAAGAACATCTGCGAACGAGAGGGAATACAGGGAGCCCCAAATACGAAGCTCGTTTGCTCTAGGAAAAGGAGAGGGAAAGAGAAGAGGAGGAATGGAAGAAAGAAGGAATAGGGAATGATGTGAGGGAGAAGCTGGGGTTCGGTACCCTTGTATATTGAATAGGGAGGACGTCGAGGACAAACCTTACTTCCAGGGGAAAGAGAAAAGATTGGATTTTCCACGCTGCCCTTCCTCTCCAATGCCCCGGAATATTTTCTTTCGGGGTCTGAACACACGGTCTGTCGGCTCTAAGGATTGCATCGTCAGAAGCGTCACTTGAAAACCCTGTCCGAGACTGTTTTCTTGCCGAGTGGATGCTCAATATTCACATCTCCTTTCAGCCCGATTGGGTCGAACGCGGCTTTTTTTTTCATGTTTCTCTCCTTTTTTGCAGATGTATTCGTAATTGCTGCAAAATATCCAGACAATTTCATACGAGGATACTCACATGCATCGCTCACAGTAGTACTACCCTAAACTACTTTCCCACGGAATTATTTCATTTAAGTCAAGCGGCACAAACTCGTCTTCGTATGCCTTCATCGAGATCGATGAGGAACGTCCAAATCAATTGGACCGTGACTGAAGCAATTAATCGATCCTTCGCCAACAGACTGTATCGGTGCCAAGCCCAGATTCTGCTACGCCGCATCTCTCCTTTCCACTCTCTAAGGGAATCGTTTCAGGTCTCGATCGATAAGGAAGGTGTTGAGGTCTCATGGTAGAGGAGCAGGAAGAGATATTCGGCACGATCTGCTGTTTTATAGAAATTTGTATCCCTTAGATATCGGAGGGGTTCCACAGTTAACCGATCTGATTTTCCTCTAACGTTAAGTCCTTTATCAGGTATAAGAAGCAAAATTAGGATTAGTATGGGTGCACGAGCGATTAGGAGGAATATACGAGGAGTATCGTGTCACAACGATGTCATTCCAACGGGAGGTTGTGTTAACGAAGCTGGAAGAAAAACGGCTAGCAATTAATGCAGACGTTAATCCAAAGTCTTTTTGTCAATATGCCTGCAGCAGGAGTCAACATTCCATCGCCCCCCTGAAGAACGATAAGGGAGAATTAGTTGCCGATAACAATAGTTCCCCTGGGTACGGAAATATTTCTTGGCTTGCGCTTTCACGAGTGAATCCGACGACGAACCTGCAATGAATAAGATCACTGATGCGTGCATCTGGATATCGCCAGTACAGAGGAAGATCGCTTTCGCATAATCGAGCTGAAAGATGCGATTTCCCGAGTTCTTCTGATAAAGGAAGCTCAATGGTACCGTTTCTTTTGTGAAAAAAAAACCATGACTCTTTTTTCGAACGACTCTGATGCGCAGGAGAGATAGGATCCGTTTTGTCTTTTTTTTTACTCATTTTTCTTTTTACTGTTTAGATTGTTCGAGTTATGCACACACGGGTCTGCGGGGATGAGGATTCCATCATAAAACTGATGAGAATGAGATGAAGTTGACGAGCGATGGCTCGTCAACATATATATTTCACCTTACAGGAAAATTAAGAAAGTTTGCACAATTGCGGAGCACCGAGAAGGGGAATGGGATGCAGAGGAAAAGAGATTACAAATAAAAAAAGTAGACTAAATGATTAAGCATTAAGGAGTCAGCCATGGAAAAACAATCATGTCCTCAATATCAAACTTCGAGAACAGAGTACACAGCAGATTTTACGTTCATCATCGTTGAAGTATCCGTTGGTAATGTCTTCAAAGCAGCTGCTCCCTACCTTACAATTCTAAAAGTATATAATTAGATGGACAATGTGACGAAGATACAGTGTCTGGAAGGGAATGAAGGGATTTGGAATGAGGACTTTCCTTTAATATGCAATTACAAAATAATAATCTGAGGGTGGATTTTTGAACAGAGAACTATCCGATAATGCTGCTTTATTTACCGGATTTATAATGCATTTTCTCTGTAATAAAGCTGCATTATCGGATAATGCTCTGTTCAAAAATCCACCCTAATACTTTAATTCGAAGAGGTCAAAAGTTGTGGTGGTGGTCGTGTTCGTGGTCGTGGCTGTCACCCCAACGCGCGGGCCTAACGATGCAATGCCATTCTGGGTCATAGGCCAGGCCATCCACGGCCTAAAGCGCCAGGCCTACAAGGCTACGCCTTTCCAAGCCATCTAATCATTTATTCGAAGAGCCCAAGAGTTGTGGTGGTGGTAGTTGTCACCCCAGCACGCAAGGCCTACGAGACTGTCACTTCAGGCCATAGCTTAGGCCATCCACCCCTCAAAGCGCCAAGTCCTTGAGGCTATGCCATTTTAGGCCATAGAATTGGCCATCCAACGCTTTTACCGCCAGGTCCATCGAGCTATATCAGTCTGTGCCATAGGCTTCATACTTAGCTGTGTCAAGCAAAGGGTGGTAATAACTGAATGCGTGTCAAATTTTCACTGATCGACTCCATTTGAATACATTCTTTGTCGAAGTTTTTTTTCCTGTATTTATTTTTTCCGTTAGGTCAGGCATGGCAGTTTGGGACATCACCTCCATGCAATAGTTTTATGTTTGCGTTTCATGTCATGGCCGATTTATTTGAATTCTCATGATTGATCAAGGCAAAGTAATAGTCTAAAAAGTCTCTGCTTCATATGTCGCGCAAAATAGGTGCACCTCCCATCAAAATGGTGGCAAATTTTGTGAGGTGAGGTTGAACGCGAAGAAGAAATGTTGAAGGAGGTCACACAGGACGGCGATGAGGCAGTTGTTGCTGGTAAAAAACGGTTGGTGCTGGCGCGGAAACAACGTTGCGGTGCGAAGTGCCTAGATCGGCACTAGCCGTAATAACTAGAATCAGTGACGAACAGCTAGGAGATGTGCGACAAATTCTCACCATGCTGTATCATTCAACACGCTCTTCTCGGACTCGGCTGTTACTAAATGCAATTGTCATGTGTATAGGACGGTGGGCGGAAGCAGGTTAAGGGGGCGCCCCACGTTTTGAAAAAGGGTGCATTAAGAGAACGCTAGAAGAGTCGTCGAAAGATAAGAGTCAAAGCTCAGTAACTATATACTGTAACTAAGACAGCTTTAAGTATAGGATTTCGTTGAACTACTGTTATTGTGCGAATCAAGTAACGTTTTATATGCCTTTAGAAAAAAAGGACCTGGAGGAGCGCGTGCCAACATCGTACCAGGGTTAATAGGACCTAAGAAAGGAATATCTCAGAGGGGGCGCCAAGCGCTATTAAGGGCTGCCAGGAGGGGGTGACCCCCTGCCAACCTCCTCGTTAAATGCGCCACTGGGTACCATCTAAAATCGGAAATCATTCTAGGAACTCGGGAGATGTGTTCGATCAGCATAGGAATCAACAAAGCTGCCATAGTGGATCATCTTTGAAAAACTCTTCAAGACTGATTCTGCGTAGTTCAGCCTAACAGTTGGCGATTTTTGGATAGATTAGAGCACAAAAATGCATATTGCTTACGCGGCGAATGGCTGCCTAAGGAATCCGAATCCGACACATTTTCCCATCTGGGTATGGGAGCAGCCATGACGGAGCCTGCCCGTTGCGACAGAAACGAGAGCTGTAGATACCTGGTTTGAATTTCGACCAAGTGAGACTGGAGTCGAACCTTGCCTGAAAACACCTGACAACTATTCGTTGAACCTATTTGATGCTTACATGACGTGTAAACACGCCATGCCCTAACTCTTACTGTATGCTAGCTGTATGCTTGACGCGTAATTTATATTTAAATATAAATTTGATGCTTTTCCGATTTTGCATAGCATTTAATGTGTTAGATTTTAAGCAGCAGTGAATGGATTAATGTCTCCATGTTGCGGACCCCTTTCAGAGTGGATGAATGGAGTTACAATGTATGGCAAGAGGGTGGACCGCTACTTTTAAGCCACTCTTAGGTCCATTGCCTATTTTAGTCACTTCACGATATTGAATTGCAGTGGACGTCGCATAGTGTGGTCACATCGGTGCTAGGGTTTTAAGAGGCTGACAAAATAGGATACGACCAGCAAAACCTCGATATTCAGAACTTTTATTACCAAGTCGCCTTTATGTTATATTCATTTATTACATGTACAGTATATAGTGGTCGTCAAAGTCGTCTGTAAGCGGGCAGAGATCACGGAATCAGTTTTGGTCTCCAGGATGTCGAACCGATTTTAATAATTATCAAGGCTGTTTCCACTACTCTCGTTCAATGGCGTAGCGAGGGGGGGAGGGGGGGGGGGGTTTCTGAAGACTGAAGTCTTCCCAAGTTTGGTTCTAGCCTCCTCAAACTCTGGTCTAATTACATCCGCCACCCACCACTTCCCCCTTTCTGAATTTGATTCAGGAATGGAACGCCAAAGCACAATTTTGATTTTTCCTGGTGAGCAACCGCTCAACTAAGTCCATTTGCCCCGCAGTGTCGGGAAGCAAATGGTGTCCACTTTCTTCTCCCATGTCGCAACCATTAAAAGCATGCCACTTTTAAAAGCATGCCACCGAAAGTGCTGAATAGCTCACAACTGTCTGTTTGAGATCTTTGAAGTTGCCCATCATCAACGTCCCAAACAGGGGCTTCGGGACTTATTGTTGTAGAAACGGATTGACGCAATTTCCTTGATTCTTGGTTTGGACGAATGCAAATGTGCACAAACGACAGGGGTGGTTATATTAAGAAGCAATGAAAATTTCAAGCTTAGATCTTCCATAATGTGGGAGAAGCTACGAACTTCCAATGTGAAAACCCATGTATCTAAATATTTATGCATATTTCACCGATTTGCAGTGAGAAAAAAAAAGCTTTCCTGGCAAGTTCTTTTTTTTACGAGCAACAATCGAGGTTTTCCAGCAGGCATATGCTATGAAAAGAATAGACCGACTATGCCCAGCAGGCACCTGATTTTATCTCCAAGCTTTCCTTTACTCATGCAGAAGGGAAAGGGGAAACTTGACGATATGAAATGTACTCTATAGTTCCTTCTTTCAAAGAATTCATTTCGTATTATAAAAAGCATGTTTTTTCACATTTACCCACTTTTGTGAACATTTCATGTATGTTTTAGTTTTTTAAGCGCATATTTATATACATATTTTAGGACTAAGCACATAAAACTCCTCTCCCTACTGATAGCAATAACCACAGGTCACAATGAAAGGAGCCTATTGCATATTGTCAGTGACGTAGTGCTTTCATTACGTGCTTCATTCCATGATTTTCGTTCTTCTCGTTCACATGACCTATTTGTAATGGACACTTTCTTTCTCTTTTCTGCCGTGAAGTTCCAAGGGTGGAGATCGTGGGAGACGCAGAAGTTGTAGTTCAAAGTGGAAGTCGAGTGGACCTCAAGTGTCGAATGAGGGGCATCCTCGAAATGCCCCACAAGGTCATCTGGTATCGAAATGGAAAGAAAGTCGTCGGTATAATCCATACTGCCCCAGAGGGACATTCTTCCTCCACACAAGGTCTGTGGTGTTCTGCGCTCTTCTTCCTCAGAGCATATTTTTATTTGGCCTTCAGCGCGTCGCAACAAAAGTCGATGTAGGCTTAATGCGTGACTAGAGCATTGGGCCACACTTGTTGGTTCAGTTCAGACGGCAGTATCCAATTGGTAGAGATGAACGAGCAACTGCGAAACACCCCTCCTTATTCAAGGCCAAGGATAAATTGCCATTTCCAACTTGATGTATGGAAGTCTTTAAGGAGGCGGAGAAACAGCCTTTCCAGAAACCGTTTCCCTCACAAGAAGAGAGCCCACCTTTTTCCTCCTTTGAGGAGGTGGATAAGAGATTTTCAAGCCTCCTCTTCGTGAGATTGGGTTTGCCTGCAGAGCAATAAGGATTCTCTTTTTTCTCATTATCAAAGAGAAGCAACTTGGATGGGAAGGGAATTTACTTTAAAGCGGATACCCGCCGACTACTATCTCCGCTTCTTCGGTTTATCAAGAAGACGACCTGCGATTCTCAACTTCGTCTTTGTGTAATTGCCTCTATCTTCGTCCTTCAATGTCAGAATCAGAACTAATGGACATGATACGGAAGCCAGCGGCGGGCATATGGCATGACGCGCATGTCTATCCTTCTAACGGTCCCAAATTTTTTAAATGAAATATTGCTCATGTCAGATACACATCTTAACATATTTCTAATGGATTGTTCTCGTAGCTAAAGAGTTCCTCATTTGTAAGTTGAATTAAACGTTTTGGCATGTTTGTACAGGGCGCCATGAAATCGTAACCCTCCCCCACCCTTTTCGCTTCAGTTGCAGAACTGTGCGATAGCGAGGCAAAATGGACTACATTCCTCAGTTGAGTGTTCATTTGAGTATTTGAGCGAAGAGTCTATAGAAAGTTTAGGGGTTAGAAGAAGGGTTATGAGAAAGTTAGAAGGGTCAGTAGAAAGTGGACCTTTTTTCCGGGTGGCTTTCATCCGAACCCCTGTAAAGATAGAATTGAATACTTGACTCAGAAATAGTCAGTTTTGCTTCCCCATCAAAAAGTTCTGTTACTGAGGGGGTGGGGGGTAAGGGTGGACTAAAGTTTCTTGGCCCGTAACATGCATGCGCATTACCACTAGTAAGCTTATAAGAAGATCTTGGGACTTAGTATCTTTGACGTAGGTGTGATTATTTTTTCCGTTCTGTTGTAAAGCCTACGTGTGAAACAAAAAGCTTCTTTGAGGAGGGATTGGTATAGGCTTGTTCGACAAAATCTCGTTCTTGCCCTTCCAAAAACAGAATTAAAGGACTCAGACCTTTTCAAGTCAAATTTCGCCAAAGTCAATAAAGAGTCAAAGAGAAAAAGAAAGAGAAAGAAAGAAAAAAAGAAAGTGAGTCAAAGCCTTGCATTAACTGACATGCGTACAAACATGCCTGTTTGATGCCCTACAGAGTGCCAAAACCTCAGCAACGAAGAAATTCTAATGAAGGCATAAATAATGTATGTATTTTCTTTCTTGATTTGGCAAGAATCCGAGAAATTTCGGCTAAAAACTAAAAAGAGGACGATGAAAGAAAGGAGGAAGAGATGAACGAGCTTCCGGTCTGTACATTTCAATCTGAGCTCTTGGTATCATTCATCATGACACGGCTATATACAAAGGGTATTTACCTCGGGTCTTCCGCTCCGCTGAATCGTCCGACAAATGGGACAGGAAAGTACCATACCCCTTATGATATATTGTTCCCGTCCTCCGGAGATACATAATGATTTATCTTCGTCTCTTCCCTCGCATCCTTAGGTAGTCCTTATAATGCCTACCATCTCTTGATGATGTACTTTGGTTCTGAATTATTGCAATATACTGTACATTCCCAGAATTGGGCGCATTCTTTGTTTCATCATGGGAACTTATTTTTATTCTTTGCTTATCTGTGTGAAATCCTTTATTCCAGAACTTTTTTCCTGCCCCGTGAAGAAGTCTACCATAGCATGAGGCCTCCAATCTCGCGAGAAAGTGTATTCAACTAAGTTCCTACATGCTACCAAAGTTTAGTGTAGCCTTTATTTCAAAGAGTTTTCTTAACTGCAGGGGAATGAGGAAGTCCAGGAAAGCGAAGAACGGAAAGACATGATACGTGACCAACTGTCGAGAGAGGGCGATTTTGGAGAATTCCAGGCTCACTTGTAAGACAAGGAGACAAATTGAGGGCGAGGAAGCGTATAAACGTATATAGACTATTCAGATAGCCTTAGGGGCAATGGGAATTGGAGGGAGATCAAGAGATGAGATCAGAGCCGAGAACAGGTAGCTCCTTTTTCCTTAACCCGCTCTGGGGATTCTATTATCATCCCATCTCTCTTTAACCCTTCTCCCCTCTGACCGATAAGGTTGTTTCTCTTTTTGTGTTCTGGTTTGGGATATCCTGAAAACATCAAGTGAGTGTGAAATAAAGCGATTTCAAACTTTATAAATGTCAACCTCTGACATCCTTTAGAATTTATATTTAGCTTTCATATATAGTTCCTTTGAAGAATATTGCACAGCTGATCCAATACTTTGGAATGCAATCCCCTTTATTACTTTAACGTCTTCTGTGGCACTATATAGATATTTTGAAGCGCACCGTAAAAAATATATATATATATATTCATGAGAATTAAAGACTCTCAAAGAGCGTCTTTCAATAAAAATACCGGGGAATACCTAGGATCTTTTTTCGCAAAATATTTGTTACAAGTATTTACAGGGGTCGTGTCATGGTCGTGTCAAGGATCGGCGAAACCGCTGAAAGAGTTGAATAAGAAGACACGACCCTTGCAAATACTTGTAACTTGCAAATCTCCTGCGGAACAAGCTCTTGGAGATGTTCCACTTTTACATAAATGGACCAATTTAATTCGCATTTTGTCTTGTTTGACCATCCGTAGCAGATACTTCCTGCTCAAAGGTCGAAGGTCGATGATATTAAATTAGTTTTCCGGAAGTTTAATTAACGCCAGATGACTTGATAGAATTGTCAACGATTCTTTCGTATTAATATATTCACCGTAGGGAGCAGCTTAACCCCTTAAAAGGGGAATTTCTCGGACAGAAATCAACTACTGGAGTCAGAATTTTTCTTTTGTGAGAATAATAAGTTGTGTTTGTATGAGAAATTTACTGCTCTTTTTCGAGTTTATACTCCTATTTCAAGTTTTTGAGTTTATATTTAACACAAACGCGAAACATAGCACCACAAAAATAATGTCAAGCCCACCTGTGGAACGTTTCACCATGACGGATATACGAACCATACGGATGCCATATTTACACCATAGGAATATCTTGTATGCGTCATACCCACTTGAGGGGTTAAAGATTCCATCGATACTTCAAGCGTGTAATCCGTTTTTTTTTGCGAAAATTGGATCTTGATTTCAAAGGAAAGGGGACGAAACCATCCCTTTATCAATCTTAATCTCATGGATCTAATGACATGCCATGCAACCTTCATCATGGTGATAAATGAGGGTTTCCATGCCCATGCCCATGTTGCCAAGTCTGCAAACGCATACTTTCCTGTTCCTTCTGGAATTGCAGATATATGTAATTTTTTCTTCAAAATATTACAGGGAAGCCTGATCTCTAAATGCAATAAAAGATCATGGGTTAATCAGGGGGGGCGTCATTTTCACTGAATGCGATATGACCGAAATCTGAGATATACGATAATGATCTTCCCGAAGAGAGAACGCCAAGCGCAAGAAGCGCTTCTTTTCTACCTCCTTTTTTTCAGTTGGAGAATCTTAACTGTGGCTTAACTGAAAAAAAGACTAAAAGAGCCACAATATGTTTTTTTTTTTCAGATGCTGACTTTCTTGCATAATCTATCTTTATATTGGGCATTATTCTTTTTTTTCCCGCGAATCTCTGAACCCGGAGCGATTCCACGAATTCTGTCGGAAGAGGGCTGCGAATTTAGGGGGGTATAATGGTGTGGGGGAGTGATCAACAGTAAAATCGTCATTGATTCGGTCTGGTGCGAAGAATATGTGAAAACAGAGCCATATTGTTTACTGATCGAGAAACATATTTTCCCGTGTATTGACTCTTCTCGGATGTTGCTAAAGTCACTTTTAAGGAATCATGTCAGCACAATTCCCGGCAGTCTAGCGCCGAACTGGAGGAGGTTTGTCATCGATGTGCAACCCTGGCCAGGATAGGGTGAAGATAAGAATCCAATCAATCATTTTTCAGATGTTTTCGATGAAAGAGTGGCCTAGAAACGCTACTTTGTAGGAGCAACGAAGGGTTGCCTGAAACGGTTAGCGAATTGTCGATTGGAATAATTATAACAATATTCCAATTGACTGATGGTGGTCATTGGTTGATAGAATGCCGAGACTAGTGAATTCGCTCTTGGAAGCTTAAAGGGGGCACATCCTGTTATTAGGCTATACCTCGTATTGTCTTTCATGTTGTCAAGGCGATATGATTCCAGTAAATAATGAAATTGACTCGTCTTCTTTATTTTACGATTAAACTAGCGAGGCATAACTGGCATTGATACATCTGGAGGCGAATGACTTGCGAACATTTGTAACCTCTCAGGCGGAAACTTTTTTGGCAAGTAGTGTACGATGTCGATAAAATGGTGGCAATAAATAGCCGATATTATCTGGATCACTTAATTGAGTTTATGATTTAATGCGAAGGATGTTCCCTGAGATTGACAATCATCAGTCATCGCATTTCCTCTTTCCATTTTCTATCTCATTTTATGTGAACTATCCAATAATGGCATCGGTTTAGGGTAACGGTGGAATACGCAGCCAATGAGCTCGTAAATTGGATTGAATGTTCTCGGATTCAGCAGCAAAGAATGACCGCGAAAATAGACTGCCAGAAGACACCAGTGATGATGGCATGATTGGAAGATATCATTCGATATTCAATCTTGTGAGGGGAGAGAGAAGTTCCCAGGAGGGCATCCGAGGCTAAGAGATTCCGACGTTGATGGACATTGGTGACAGAATCTCCTTTCGGAATAAAAGGGGAAAATAGAGGGGAAAGAAGGGGGACGGAGGCCGGGATATATTTAGTCGATGGTTTCTCATTCAGAGGCCTCTTCCTGACTTTTTTCAGCTAAAGAAGATCGATGTTGTCTCTAAAGGGGTAACCTCTCCCCTTTTCACGCTTTAAGTCGAAAGCATCTCATTAATGTTGTCTTGAGCGTCGCAGAAGTGGCGAAACAACGGAAGTGGGGAAACGACGATTACTACATATCTCCCGATCTGAGTTTTTTGCACATCTGATTCCTAGCTGACTCCAGAATTGGCCTCACCCTTTGGAAGATTATTCCTGATAAACATTCGTGACGAAGTGAGATAAGAAGACCAAGGAGTGGGATCGATTAGAAGTCTCTACAGATATTAGAGGGGGGGACCAGGTGTTGGCCCCGCAATATGGCCAACCAATCATCGATTACTATTGCCATTAGTGCAGGGGGATGGAGAGAGAAGAAAAGACACGTTTTTTATTTGGCGAACGTAGGGAAGAATTCTCGATAAGGCCCAGGAATTACTTCTATGCATTAGCCCACTTAAAGAAATTGCTGGACCAGCATGAATAGCTATTGCATGATGTGCAGAGGACTCCAAATATTCGCAATTTCCTCCATCGAATTTGGAATTTGGCTTCTCAACCTCAATTCCATCCTTCCATAAGCTGTCTAGGACAGGGCTTCAACTACGTTGGCCAAATTGATTAATTTTGAATATGCCACCGTACATGATTATGAATGGGTTATATGGATGCGTACGTAGATGCTGTAGATTTGCAGTATTTCGTTCGTGCGTGGCACATCTCTAAACAGCATAAATCCGTTAACAAGAATTAGTAATGGATTGATACTCATTAATGGCTGAAGGAAAACCAAAAATAACGAAACATTCTGCTCATTCATGAAATTATTCTGGGAATATAACGAGGTGCTAATGAAGACAGGGAAAACAGATCATACGATTATATTTGCATCCATACTAGCTGGGCCTAGAGCACATTGCTCCCCTAAAGAAAAAGATCCATTAGGCACAACAATATTGTCATCGTTGAGAGATTATTGATTTTTCCACGTAGCAATGTTGCCAGAACGTTGTGTAAAAGATTGATTCAATGTTACTGCAATGCTGAAATGGAACACAGTTCAACGCTGAAAATACGTTCATCTATCACTTACGTGTAGTGTCAGTATTGAATCGTCGTTGACTTGGGATTTCCTCCATTTCCCAATGTTGAAGATATGCTGACAATAATTATCTCACATCGTTTGAAACTTCTGTTTTACCTCTGAGAACTGGAAAGTACACCAGCTAATACTACCATCCACGGTTGATTCCATGTGAAAATGTAATTTCCTTTACTTGATCAGAATCCAAGATAAGTACTTTAATAACACAATTAGTTTTGTCCAGCAAAAGAGTTACGTGTCTGACACCATCCCCTGATTTGTCTCTTTCTCTGGGCGATTAAGAGGCTTTTTCATCCCTGAAAGACATTATAGGAGCCCGGATCTTTCTACCTGCCATGTAGTGAAATTGGAAGTGCGGCATGTTTCCCCTAACTCCTGGGCCAGAAGTACTTGGGAGTCTCCTTCCGTCGGGTTGTCTCTTTAAACGGGTCTGTCCAGGAATTCCAAAGCCTTCCCCTAAGTTGTACGTGGGAGAAGATCGGGCACAGTATGAAAAAATACAGGAGATTCATTTCAGTGGCATTAGGGTGAGAATCGCTAAGTCGGCGGTTGGGCACCATCTCACGTGGGTTGGTAGAGCTTATTTTCTGCTGGGATAGCGTAGATAATTTCATGTAAAAATAAAATTGAGACTATGGGGAAGGCTGATGTGGAAAATGAATTTGCATATAATAGCCTCCAAAAGACAGTTGTGCCAGCTGTGAAGCTGCTCCAAGAATACCATTATTTCAGTTCGCTTTTGATTCCTGTCTTGGTGAGAGACGATTCTGAGAAAGAGTGAATGGAAATTGTCACCTGGCACTACTGAGCCACGTCTAGACGATGCACGCTGCAGATAAGCGTTACTTTTACAGCATACCTTCGTTTGATTTCGTTGTTTTCGTGTCACAGCTTCAAAGCTTCCGGCCTTCTGTGGTCATGAAACCTTGGACTGATCCTACGACTAATAATGCGTGACTAATGACTTAAACATCATGAGTTACTATTACCGGTATTACGATGCAGGAATCATCGTGGGCCCCGAGGAGAGGTCGGGGAGTCCTGAAACTCCCGTCTACATGAGCACCCTCATGATCACCCATGCAAGGAAAGAAGACGCCGGTAACTACAGTTGCGTCCCTCACGACGAAGGACCGAAAGATCTGCCATTTGCTAAAGTCACCCTTCACGTCATCAGCGGTGAGCTGCATATTAATTGTTTCCTATCATTATTTCGAACGTATAGTCATGAGTGTTCTTGTCTTGGCCAAAAGAGGATGCAGGCAATCATGCCTCGCCCCAGTTTGGCCTTATTTGAGATAATCGAAAGGTTATCGAATGTTCTTAAAATGTAACCAGAATACCTTTTGTTTGTGTCATACTAAATCAGTGCGTGAAGCAATGTTGAGCCAATGTTTGGGTAAAGTTTACTTTTAGCCGATGATAGGCTGAGATCCAAGACTAAAGCCCCTTTCCTTCAATGGTTTCCTGCTTTCAATTTGGGGTTAAGCACATATATCTCGTATAAGAGATAGAGATTGATGGAAGAAATTATTGTTGAATTGCAGGAGAACAGCCGGCGGCAATGCAGCATTCAAACCGGGCTTGCGGGATATCTGGCTTCCCCGGATTACTAGCTGCCTGTCTCCCATTGACAGCAGTCCTGGCACGCTCAGGGCATGTGACTTGAATGAAATCAATGAAGAAGAAGGAAAAGGATGTGTCTGTGTGTCTTTCTCCCTCTTCCTCTTCAAGTCTGTGTCTTTGATGTAAGTGAAAAGAACTGGAAGAATCCCGTGGGGGGGATCCCCCAGACATTCAATCTGGGATCGTCATTCATATCGGGCCAGAACGGGTCGCTTCGTTCCCATCTTTCTTCTCCCCTCTTACCTTCACCTACTCATTCCCCCGAGACAGCTTTGGTATGGAATGGAATGGACTGCGATGGGATATAAAATGTTTTCTGTTTCTCAGCTGAAGTCTTCACTATTCAGCTATCCCCATTTTGTGGGGATATCGTATCATGACTCTCAACACGGCTGCCCTAGACAATTAGCAGATACGGCCAACTGTGCAAAAACTTTGACGACAGCAAATGTCATTTGCGTATTTTTATGATTTCCTGTTCGAGGAAAGAGAGACTCAGAGGAAGGAGACAAAGGCATCGTAGCCTTCTTCTCCATTCAGATCACCTCTTTTTTGGAGCTCATGACAGCATTCCCATAAACATCCATGGATTTGTTGGCCCTTTGGTGTTCTCTCTGTTCATACAAGGAAAGTGATCCATCAAAACTATACATTGGTCCATTTTCGCATTTGAATATTTTGCACAGGGTGTATAAAAAGTCACGGACTATTTTACTTTTTAAATAAATCATGAACTACTGTATATATTTTAGAAATGTTTCATATAAGAACTTAAAAGTATCTATTTTGGAAAATTTTCACAGCAAAATAATGAAAATCCCTCTCTCAATAATACTCAATAGGGCGTGTCTCTCCGCCAATGCATTTTTCAATCCTTAGCTTGAATATATTCACGCTGCATGTAGCCTCTGCCCTGGGATGGCATTAACTTCCCTGATGACGGTGGCCACAAGTTCTTCCAATGTTTTTAGTCCCCCACCATCCACTTCTCTTTCAAATGATCCCACAATAAAAGGTGTCACATGAGGGGAAATCAGGGCTAGATGCTGGCCAGCCGATGACTCCGCACCCTCCTATCCTCCAACTGGGAAACTTTTTGTCTGTACCAATGCTGAACCTGGGATGTCCTTTTCTATTGAAAGTTGCCTCGCCTGATAAAAGCCAAATTGTAATGCATCAAGGAATATCATAGTTGCTATTTTAAAAAATCACCTCTGAAAGGAGACAGAAAAAAATCATTATGCATATCCGTCATATCTGGCCTTGCCAGATTGCATGAAATACATATGAAAAACGAAAAGGCGTCAACTGACGATTTAAACGGGAGGATGCATAGTTTGGGTGAAATTCAACCTCCCTCTGCCACCTCATTGCGTCAAAAAAAGGAACCCTCACACGCTTTCAGGGCAACGCATCACAGCCGAGATGTACCCTTGAGCGAATTAGAGTAAGTCGACTCCTACTCCAGTCCCACCGTTCCCAAGGCCCATGATCGGTACCAGTGCTTGTCACTGGGATTGTGATATGACCGCTCATGTCTCAATTATTTGGGCTGTTTCTCAGCCGTTTCTTTGTTTTGTACACCCATTGTGTGCACTCCTCACATACGTGGACTACGTTTTGTGCCAAGTTCAAGCATACGGCAAACAAGAAGGGAAAGCAGGGGTTGTAATGCATATCTCTGCTCTAGCTATTAAAGCGGACGTCGCCTACTTTACGATGTCATCTTCCAGGAAAGACGTACGCTAGGGACCGTTCGGATTCATAGAAGTAGAGTAATATTGGTTAAGGGCGGGTTTAATCATGCTTCCGTACTCGCATTAACCCTTCAAGCGCTGAGTTTTAGCTCGACGTCCTAAGTGGTGAACGTACGGTGTACGTGAAAACGGCTTGAAAGGTTAGTTATTGAGATCCTTCTTAGAATATCCTGTTATATATCAGTTCGAGTGATTCCTAGAAATAATTAATTATCCACTTTTAGGCTTGAGTACAAGAAAACTGGGTGCATATAACTGCGAGAAACTTCATCCGAGCCTAATGTGTGAACCTGTCCATAGCGCATTCTATGCATGAAGAGTCATGAAGGGGCACCTAGAATTTTTCGAAATCACAGAGTTATCGTGAACGAGAACGAGAATCGAAGAGAGGAGTTGTTATTCCGTTCCACAAGAATTACCTGCAACGTTTTAATTTCCCATCGACAAAATGGAATTCCCCAGCAGATAAACTGGTTTCCGGTTTCATTCGGCACTTCATGTGATGAGGGTTTTTCCTCTTTTACCATAATCCCCGGGCAAATCCTGTGACGTGATGCTTTAGGATTCAATCCCCAAAGGAATGAAATCGCCCCTCATCATGTGAAAAAATACCTTCAATAAGCCTAGTGGGATTATCCTTTTGGTGGCGCTGGCGTTAACAAATCGCATTTCATTAGTTATTTAGCGGAAGTTGATGTGATTTATTTCATTTTCCAGATGACTAGAGCCTCTCCTAAGGATTTATGCATTTCATCGCAAATATTTGCATGGGACCCAAAAGTGCATCCTACAGAGAGTCTTGCTCTTGCCGATCGGATTCAATCTGGAACTTGGAATCAGTGGGGAAACAATGAGGGGAGGATTACAACTGTATCAGCTGGATAAACAATCATTTTACATTTATCAGCATGGCTGAACTGCATCAAATTGATGCAAGGAGAGTTCTCAATGTCGTGTCTTTCCATGAATCCAAAGCGCTTATTTTTCTACGAAAAATGGGCACTTAGCGAGACTTTGGCGAGTTACCAGAGAAAGTCGCAAACGTACGTTCAAGTATCGCAAAAATTATTAACCTTATTTCACGATTTTGGAGACTGTTTATTTTTTTTCAGAAATATAGCTAGGCCTTATTTTACTCAAAGAAAGATCGCATTTCCTCTTTAAAGGAAGTCGTTTACCGTTGAAGTGTTTACCGTCGGTCAACTTGGACTGATGCCAAAAGAGACGGGAGAATTTCATGATTATTTTCATACTTCACGAAGAAAGAGAAAGGGAATGGATGGAAACCCTGTGACACGAAAGAGGAGCATACACCAATGTGCTAATTGTCCTATATGGAGCATCTGCTATTTTCACGGTCAGAATGATCTGGAGTACTAGCAAGACAATTTATTAAGATCTCTGCTTCCGACAGGGACATTTCTCATTCTCGGGTCCAGGTTTCCATGGGTTTTAGTTGAAGAGGACAAAATAAGTATGGGTATTTTTATATAAACGTTTATACGTTGGTAACTGGCAGCATGTCCACGAGGAAAACGTCACGAGAATGGGACACAGGGGGAGTGGAGAGAAGAAATATCTGATTGGAAAGAAAGTTCTCGGAATTTCTTGAATATCCAGTACAATTTTTTTCCAGAGCATGCTAGAATGTTCTGCGTGTGTTTATAAGNTATTAACCTCTAAAGTGAGTATGCAATATATATCCATCATGACAAAAAATGACCCCTAGATAGGTGTGACATACATATATGTCAAGCAATTTTTCAAGTTTGAATCAAATATTAACTTGCAACCTGAAATTCAAGGGTTAGAAATAGAAATGTAAAACTTGAAAAAGAGTATTACATTTCCATAATTATAAGTCTCACAAAAAAGTCCTCACAATATGATGGACTTGTCTGAGAAATTTCACAATTTAATTGTTAATTGAATCTGAGATTATTTAGCAAGCATATTAAAATGGATAATTTATACTGTAATTTATTAGGCTGTGGCACACTATTATGTGAATCACTAGATGTATCGGTAATAACAGCCATGTTTAAAAATAGCCCTTGGCATTCACCAGCAGTGCTACCAATATCTGTGTTATACTAGCTTAAGCAAACATTGGTTTCCTACAAGAAAATATCAGTGCATCCATTTACATGTATTGATATGCCATTGTGCAGTTACTATTCCAAGAAAGGACAATTTAACCAAAACAGTTTATTGTGGCAATGAGAGATGATTCTTTTGAAAAAGATTTCATTCTATTTTCAAAATATTCAATTAGAGATACAATTCAGACTCATGACTTTGTTCCATATTATGAGGAAATTTGTGTATGGACTGGCCTTGATTGGGTCTCCAAGCATGCAGCCCTGGCTTCCAATCAGATATTTCCTTCCCCCGACGCGTTAATGTCTCTCATGATCATGCGCAGCCTGCTATGCGGGGTGCTTGAGTCACGCTAATACTAAGCGGTCAGAGCTGCCAATCCGGCGCGGCCAGAGGTTTTCCAATTAATGCAGCCATGACTTTGTAAGAATGATCAAGCAGGCAGAACTCGAAATAAACCATTTTTAATGCTTTTCTTGGCTGACGAATCCTGATAAAAAATATGACATGAAGAGGAAACTGTTCTTGGGTCAGACAGTCTCGTATAGTCTTTTTGCCATTCGCCTTCGAGACATAAACTATTATCCAACCTGGTGGGCTCTCGGGGGAATGAAGCCAAACTAGGCTTTCCCCACAAGTATGAAGCCGCGCGATATAGCATCGATACAGAAGCGGGACAGAAACGAAACGGTATCATCACGTTACACTGACGCAAATGGATGGGACTTGCAAGCTTGTGAGACGGAATCCTTGATATACAGGGTGCCCGGAAAAAAAGTACACCATTATATATTTATCAGTTTCTCGGTAATTAGGAAACCAAACTGCGTACAAATTTGAATAAAAAGAGTTCAATTAGTCAGGAAACACTCCTTGAAATATCAAGCGGATTTGTATCATATGATTCATAATTTGTGTCATTTTGTAGCCATCGTCAAATTTGCGCGTAAGTACAACTTTTGACCTGCAAATTTACAGTACTCAGCATCTCAATTTATTACACTGCCGAGTATTTTTCACTAAATCCTAAAAAGTACCCTTATTCAACTAGAAATATCGGAATATACAGGGTGAGGCAAAAATACCCGGACAAATAAAAATGAAATGATTTTTTGGAAAATGAAATATTTTTAAACCAATGAGAACAAAAACAAAGTTTACAATCTCGGCATCACAATAGAATGACTTCTTTTCAAAATGGCCACCTCCTGCTTCAATGCACTGTTTGAGTCTCTTCGGAAAGTTGTCAACGACTTTGCTCACCATCTCCAAATATAAATTTATGATCTAATTGTTTCTTATTTACAATGATTGTTGTTGTTTTTGATTGAACTGAGATAATAAAATAAACCGTTTGGTCGATTTTCGAGATCATGTCATTAAATGATATGAATCACGGTTCAGGTCAAACTGATCCGCCTAATACTTTAAGGCATATTTCATGACTATTTGAACTATTTTTATTCAAATTTTTAGGCAGTTTGGTCTCCTGGTTGTTGGGAAACTTATAAATATATAATGGTGCACTTTTTTTCTGGGCACCCTCTAAGAGAAAGGAGAAGCAGGGGAACTCACATTCTCGGCTGGTTATGGTTAGTCGAATGAAGTCCTCATCAGAGCACATGTCCAAGTTCATATATATTTTCTCGCAAGCGTGGAAAGGCACTATTACAGAAAGAAGCTGGCGTGAGCTTTTTCTTCGATTTTTCTCTTATTCAACTCAACTTCCCAACTCTAGCTACCAAAGCTGCATGTCTTCTTAAATCTGTTCACTCGTCCCCTGTGATGGTAGCAGCCCCATGAATAATACTGAAGCACATTGTGATGAATCCTTTTTTGCGTGAGGATGCATTCCCATAACGATTCCCATTCATGTCGTGCAGAGCAAAAGAAAGTCACAGCACGACGAACTGAGAAGGAAGAAAAGGAAGAAAGAGGAAGAAAAAGGGGGGCTAGCCTTTTATCTATTGCCTCAGACACGCAGACCAGATGCGAATCTCTCCAGTCGTATCTCAAGTGACTCTTGACTTAGCCATGCATTGAGTCGATGATGGAGCATGAATGTTAATGCATAAGAGTCCAGTTCTGAGAATGATTTCTGAAATGGATACTTGTTTTAAGTTCCGACGGATGCACGAATGTACGGATGCGATAATAGATCCTATAAACGTGTCTTAAAGGTTTACTTGCCGATTAATCAGAGTGTTATTTGAGGAAAAGAGCTGAGACTCAAGAGTGCCCAATGCGCAATCCTACACTGACTCTTTTTGACGGACATAAAAAATGTACAAATAATCGCAGACGAAAGCTCAAAAATCCAAATCCAAACTAAGAACCAAATTTCAACACGTTGCGCGACAATCCAAATGAGAAACAATTGACTTCGATGAACTCCTCCATGAAATCTTCTGCTAAAAATGCTCACCGGAAGAAGTATAGCAGCTTGTCTCCAGTTTCAGAAAGATGTAAAATTTTATGATCAAATAATTTATGAGTCGAGCCGTATATTTTAATGATTCCTGCCTTCTGAATAAATCTGCTAGCATGGTGAGAACTGATGGAGGCTCTCTCCCGGACTTTTTACTGGAAAAATGTTAGTGTCCAGCTCCAAGTAAATGGCTCCTATCAGGCTCAGAGAAGCAAATCACTAACGAAACAATACTATGAAAGTCAGTTCAAGCTCATCGTGAGAGAATTTGCAGGAAAACAGATAATAATAATTAAATTCTCAAAAGAAGAGGATTTATGGGATCTGGGATGGAATTTTCCGCATGGGTGAAGATCAGCACAATTCATCATTCTTCCACAGAATGATCAAGTCTTCAGTACGGGGGGGGAAAATCCATTCCCCTGAGGTCCATTATGGATAAAAGTAAGAAATCTTTTTCTTATTTATTTAAATCTTAGTATGATACAAACGTTCGAATGCTAAGGCGAGAAATTGCATCGGATCTTGCAAAGAACTGAAGTGAGTGATGAATGATCGCTCGGGCATCTCATTTTTAGCAGGACTGGAAAGGAGGTCCCGATGCCCTTTTGGCAAGCTAAGTCAAGGTATTCTCGGAATTCTCTCTAAAAATGTCGTTCAGGTCAGCGCTTCTCTCAAACAATATCCCTCGATATGCAAGTGAAAAAATCGCCTCTCAGACCTTAAGCGTCCCTGACCTGGAAAGCTGGCCTGAAGGCTCTCCATGAGGAGTAGAGAGAAAATAACCGTTTTATTCATAACGCTATTTCCAGATGAATTTTATATCTAAGCCTTTGGATCATGCACATTTAGGTGGGAGGAATGTGAAAAATGACGACGCAAATATAACTCCATATTATTATAATTGCAATATATTGTACTTTTAATCATAAACTTGTATCTTGAAGGGATTTAAAGCCTGAGAGGCTTTAGATCCCTTCATAGAAGAAATGTGATGAAAATCTGAATGTCCAAAATCTCCATTGAAACCATGTTACCCTCATGGATTCCGAGATAATTCACCTATCGACGTTCCAGTACTCCTCAAACGAGCCTTGAATAAATCCCAAGATACTGTGACTTCACCCCTCGGGGATTCGAGTGCAATTATGCAAGAATCTGCAACGGGACCAACGAGAGTGTGGCACGGTGGAGTGTGGCACTGAAGCATTAGGAGAGGATTAACTTTGTTTGTCTGCGCCCTCTAATCAACGGGCCGGCTGCGTATAATAGAATCAGGATCCTTTCTCGCTCAATTTAATTAGGTGAATTGCTTCCCCCTCCTCATTATTCTCCTCCACTTTTTTTTCGCAACCCATGTGGAGCATTTCAATGAGGTGAGTCTAAGAAAAACACGATGCAAATTTAGAAACACTTCAAGCCTTAAAAATCAATTTCAGTTACCAGTTATTTCAGTTAACTCAAAAAACGCGTTTAAACGAAGACGGTTTCTCGGGAGAAATTAGATTTATTCCCAATCGATCGATCGAGCTGATTCCAGAATCCGATCGCTTTAACAACTTAACAATCCGTGAAGCTCGTCGCCGAGCATTCGAAGCCGTGCTGAAAATAACGTGGCACGACTTCAACTTCGTTGGCAACTCGAAGAACCGATCACAAAGGAGAGGATATTAATCCAAAGACTATTTTCGCGTCGTGAGGGAGGAGGTAGAGAAGATTTGGCTCATTTCACAACGTAGAGGGAGAAAGATGGGAGAGGCGCAAGGAACATGAACATATGGCCCAGGGCCAAATCGACCTGCAATATCCTCTCGCAGCCGCGAATTCTCATAGTCGGTAATTCTGAGTCATTTTCATGGTTGATGGTGAGGCTGGGAGCGTTGCCTGCAAAATGATTCGACGGCAATAAAAGAATATTTCCCAGCGCATTTGCGCAGTTGTGGGCGCGGGAAGCTATTGCTCGTATGTCTATCAATCAAGAAAAAACGTCATCTTCCAGCTCGTCTTATCATCTATCTTGACAGATCTTCCTTGTATCGACCCCTTTCCCTTTGCTCCACTCGTAATCCGTCTCTGCTCTCACGAACACTACCCCAGAGAGAAAGAAGGGAGGGAAAAATGGCTGGGGGGGCATCCGAAAAAGCACTTTATCAGCCCGAAACCCTAACTCTTAGGGATTCTGTTCCATTCGCTTGGGATTGCGATATCGGCGACATAACGGTGACATTGATTAAGTACTGACATTAAGACGCGAATCCCTGGATGAGCCGCTATAAGAACTATTCCTTTCGGAATACAATCGTCAGAATCCATTTCTCACATCACGAGGATTCCGCAGCACCCTCGTGTGCGGAGGGAAAAAAGTCCGGATGGAATCGCTTACTACGTCCGTAAATGTTTAATGCGTCCATGCAATAGATACACTCAACACCGGAAGCAAATAGCAGCATCTTTGGAACGCGAATTCAATCACACCTTTGCGCAAAACTCAGCGAAAACGCTGTCACTTTCGGAATTCGTCCACGGTTGATAAACGAAAGTATGGCGGAACCAAAATTCCTAGCCGATCTCTTGAACCCATAGAAGCGAGAAAATGAGCCACAGTCAATTTGCAGTAGGAGTAAATGACATCGAGCCGTTATTGTCTTGAGGCTCGGGCAATGAATGGTATCGAGCCATTATATTCTCTAGAATACAATGCGCGAGCCAGCGCTTTGTACTCTAGAACCTCCGCATGAGGGTCTCGGGCCTTCAGATCCACTTTTATTCAGAGATGCACTTGGAAGGAATAGGAATTTTTAACGTGGGAGTTTGCACCGTCTAAAGATGGTGCTAATTCCCACGCGTAACTCTTCTTGCACGTGAAAGGTAAAGTAAACCTGAAGACGCCTTGATAGTGCCGTTTTTCCTTTCAAAGGTGCTCCTTCTTTGCAACATCGAATCCAAACGAGAAGTTTCAAGGAATCGAGAGTTACAAGCGTGCGCATTGCAGCAATCAAGAAATAGTTCTGCCGGTTAAAACTATGGTGCACGCATTTTTTTTAAAATTTGATCTGAAATTTAAAAACTTCACTCTAGAAATCTCATTGCCTTCCGATGTACCAACCCCCCCCCCCCCTCCCATACCCCTCATACTACACGTATGGACATACAGTCCCCCCCGATGCACCCCCCCCCCCCCCCCCCCCAAAAAAAAAAAATACCAAAAAAAACGGAGCGGTCTGGAAGCAGCGGACGGGCAGACTCATCCATCTTTCCTCGAACGCCTCGTCAAGGCGTCGGAGTGTATTGTATATTGAATGAAAAAGCGCGAAGAGTGCTTCCAAATGATCTGGAATTCGCCGTTATCACGGCCCAGGACTCCCAGCAACGAAGGGAAAAAGGACAACATACACTGGAGATGCTCGAGGGAGCGCAAGGTTTTTTTTTTTTTTTTTTTAAGGGTATATTGCAGACGGAAGGACCGATTTGCCCTATCCTTGAATAGGAAAGACCGGTCGTTCTGTCTGTAATATATCAAGGAAAGAAAGAAATGCCCAAGGATGCCACGGAAGCAGGACTCCCAGCGTAAAGATAGCTAATTTCAGGTTGTATTTTGTTTTTACAGTGCACGTATTTTTATCTGCTACGTGCAAATATTCCATGCCGATCCTTTTCTACGTCGAACTTTCCCCGGGACTGAACTCGACGTATTTTGTGGAAAAAAAGAGCATTCGATTTACGCGATTGTGGGCACAGAAGGTGAAATATATGGACACGCTAGTCCTCCATCCGCATCGACCATCGCATCGCCCATAAAAATCGGGTCAGCACCATGCACATGACTGATGACCCCCCGAGTCACGATTTCCATCAAGGGCTTCTCAAATACCTCTGCTCACACAACACTGGCCTCGGCGGAATCCATATGCCCTTGCTAATGACTTCTCATTCGCATGTCTGGAGAGCACGAACTTTTTTCCATCGTGCTTTTCCCCCCTCGATGTGGATTGGTCCGGAGAACCAGGCTAAAAAAAAAGTTCACCTCACATCTCCAACTTTCAAGGTATTTTTTAGGTGCCATCACCCTGCAATTCGGTCAACCCCAGACAATTTAGAGCACTAAAACAAAAAAATAAACCTTTCCATGTGAGTACCTAGACGAGGAACGCATGATGAGAGATGAGGATTATACCGGGTGGCACAAAAAACGCGTCGTGTTTGACGCCTTATAAAATCCGTTTTGGATTATCTAGGTTCGTGATATTTTCATATTACGTAGGAAACACCACAAAATTTGTTTTCTAAAAGTTTCATTTACCTAAGTTGTCTGAAAAAATATCGACAGTCGCTCAAAGTGGAGTCACAAAATGGACCTTTCCGCGCAAGAGGAGGATGGAGTTTGAGGACCGCTCCAATCATTTCTCTACCTTGAGGTTATGAATACCGCTTTTTATGCCAGTTCTCATCGTAGTATTCAACACATTGTAGAATAGTACTACTGTCGCTCATAGTAGCATCAGAATCGATACCACGCAGAATACTACGATGAGAACTGGCATAAAAAGCGGTATTCATAACTTCAAGGGAGAGAATGACAACTTAAGTACATGAAACTTTCATTAAATAAATTTTGTGGTATTTCCAACGTAATGTGAAGATATCACTAACCTAGATCATTCACAACAGATTTTATAAGGCGTCAAACACGACGCGTTTTTTTTTGTGCCACCCGGTATATATGAATCGATTTCGATCCGAGCTAATTTGATTTCATAATGAGCTTCCATGGAGATTACCCTCGTCCAGTATAAGATATTATTGTACAAACCCGATCTTTTTTAATGGCAGTTCTAATTTTGATATCAGAATCGTATTCATTAATTTTAAACCGATCTGAGGGATTCAGCGTTGGAGTGGGGCGCCGTCACCTAACTTTCCTCTTTAACTATACCGACTGAAAAATGCTGTGTTATTTTCCGAATGTGCAAGAATGGGCAGAGTTCATGCGTCAATGTGTTGCTTTGACGCAATCGATTGGAGTAGGAAAGGATAATGATAATCACTCAGAGAGATCTAACATTTGTTTGCCAAGTTTATCTTGAATAGTCATTTCTAAACAGTTTTTTCCTCATGCCTAAGAAAAATCTGTGGAAATAAAGGCTCTAAGAGAACAAATTCGTTTTGAACCTGTTAACCAGAACAGGCCCAAGGCAAGGTCTAATGAAGTGTAAAAACCATTTCTTCCTGCTTTCCTCAACCACCTCCATTCCCCCCCCCCCCCCCCCCCCCCCCCCTCCCCTCCCCCCCCCCCCCCCCCCCCCCCGCCAATCTCTTGCATGTGACGCATTTGGAATGCCCCGGCGAAATGCAGGGCTCCGTGACGAGACGGACGGCGGGGCTTCGTCGCGTTCGTAGATCCCGCGTGCAGCTGGGCTTTCTTTGTTGCCGCGCGGGGATCCAGGAAAACCAGTCCCGACCTGTCCTCTCCGCGATACCGCGCTCTTCGCCTTTCGCTCGCTCTCTCTGCCCTTCTTGCATCTTTCGTCGCTTTTCCCTTCCACTCTGTTGCTCGGGTTGATGTTTAAAAAACATGAAATTGAAATGAAATAAATAATAACGAATAGATAACAAAACACAGGACATAGACGTCGTCTCGGAAACCCTTGCGGCCTCACCTAGCTGTCGCTCTTCATCTTTTCGCAAAAGATGAAGAAAAAAGAAAAAAAAAATGAAAATAAACCGCCAGGAACGCCTCATTGATCTCTCTGAAGCCGCTGCTTCATCTCGACTCACCAGGGTGCCTGATGAGACCCATCCGGCCAGCTGGCACCTGGAAACGCCTTCGATTCTCGTGGGTCTTCCGACCGGATGGAAATATAATGACTCGACTGAAAACTGTAAATTTTACGTTTGAAAATATCTAACTAGGAGGACCTCGCGGGTCCATCGCGGATCCACCGTGGGTCCACCGCATGGCAGCGGGGACCAACATTCTTTTGGGTCTGATACTTTTCTTTTTTTTTTTCGAAGTAAAAATGATAGGTTTCATATTTTTCCTGCAATATTTTACGTGCACGTACACATACGCTTTCCCAAACACGACTTCACGCCGTTCCAATAATCGGTACCGAAAATTGTTCCAGCGACATTTTCTCCCCCAACCTCTGAATTTTTTAATGCGCCTGCCGGACGAAAGCAAAATGTCAACGTGCGGTGTTTACGATGGGCTAAGAATTCAAGCGGGTAGCTAGGAAAAAGTATTTGGTTTCCGTCACGCTCAGCTGCGAGATTTTAAAGAAAAATTCAGAAGCCATGACTTTGAGTAAGTACTCCTTGCTATGCGAAGATTTCTTTCGAAAGCGTTGCCTAAACGAAACGAAGAAAGAGTTCGGTAAAGAGAAATAGTTACCCGGCCGGTGCGTGCGGACTGAGACTGAGAGTTCCGATTGTTACGATAAGCAGATGTGGAATTTAAGAGTTCCGATAAGCAGATGTGGAATTTAAAGTGTCGCGGGGTCGGACTCTTGAGTTACGGGCGAGACGGAAACGAGATCGGCTGCGGCATCTGCAGGGCTTCCGCAGTTTTGCAGGAACTGTGGTCGTCGAATCGGAAATTTCAGATTAGGAGAAACTTTCGGTTTTAAAGAGCGTTTCGACTCCTCACCTACGGTCGCGAACCGAGCGAGCCGAGCGAACGACCGAAGGAGTCGATTTGGGGATGCGAGCTGCCTAGGTTCGTTCATTTGGATGCATCCTGAGAGTCTTCCGAGAGGATTCCGGTCTGAAAATAACCCGCAGGTCAGTCGGTTAGCCTGGTGGACGGACTGATTCGCGAATCTTTATCACGAGAGGCTCGATGTATCGTCAGCCGAACTCGAGTCGGTTGCAGAGGATTGCTAACGCTGGAAGATGCTCATCCGCCTGCTTGAGCTGCGACGCCGTTAAGCCGAGATGAGCCTTTTTCGATATGGACGTGTTTGCATGCACGATCCACGTTCGACAAACGTCTGCGATGGAATCCAAGACGGATCTGTGCGCTCGGGGAACACGTGGCCGGTCGGGACACAGTCGAGGGCGAGTGAGCCTCCTTCGCCGCTCCTTCCCCATGGGTCTCGCTTCGCATGCGTTCACAAGCATCCAGGCGACTGCGCGCTCCCGGCTCCACCGCCAGGCGCATCGTGCAGTCCTTCCCATCTGGTCTTTAGTTCGTGCACGGTGGAGGAAGGGGATCCAAGGGCAGATACTGTGAGAAGCGATACGCTTCTGTCTCCCCCTCGCTTTCGTCGTTACTTTCTATCGCCGACTCGAGAGTGACCATGCGGGGACCACCGGCGCATGGACATTCCCATCGCCGTGAGTTTCACCTTTCAAAATGAGCATCGTTCCATCGATAACGTTCCGAGTGGTTCTCAGCGTGACGGCCGACTCGTTCCTGTGTGTTATGGACCGTCGAGACGGGGCGGCGCGAGACATGCCGACCCGAGCCCGATGCGCACCCGCTTCGATTGGCCAGAGCCCGCCCTAGCGGAACCCGCGTTCCTCCTCTTCTGGCTCGGTTCCACAAAAAATTATTTTACGTTCTCGTGAATTCGGGCCTCTCTTTACTTGCTCTTACGAGAGAAAGGATTAAATAGACCGAAACGGCATCCAGACGGCGTCCGATGCATTTTCAGCCACGCCCAACGACAGGGAGACGCCAAGGATCGCACGAGGGAAAAGATCCCAGAAACGAGAGGAATGGAGACCGGCGAACACGGAGGGAATGACATCGAAAGGGAGGGACTAAGGAGGGTCGGAATTCCCCCTTGTCTGGCCCAACTCCTACTTAACCCTCTTAACGACGATATATCGCCGTTTGACCCTCGCTCGGAAAGGAGGGAGGAAGGTTCTTGGCGCCAAGTGGGACGATGCACGGTCGTCCTTCGTCGACGCGCGTCACTCGATCCTGGCAGAGCTGCACGAGACAGAGGATGTCGGAGTGGAAGACCGTAGGAGGGTGTCGTCCTGGGGCTCGGGGAAATACTTGGGACGTGCGGGGGGATCTTACTGCTTGGTATTTGTTGGAGGGCTGTATTTTATCGGATTCATTCGTGGGCGTAGCCCTTGTGTGATTTTATGGTTAAGCAGGTACACCATTAAAACGGGAACTCTTATGCCGTTTCAGCGCTCAGGAACTGTTTCTCTTTATTCTTTCCTTCTCGACTGTGTTGCAGCGGACAACTCGGTGGGAAATGGGCGCGTTAATTGTGCTTAGCGTCGTGTCGAAAGGTCGATGAACGGAGAAACCACTGCTTCACCGTTGCGGCAATGGTGCATTCAAATGGGGGGATAGACTCTTCCTGGTGATCGTTGATCGACGCCGAAGCGCATTGCACGAAGTTGCCGGGACATTTGACACATGAACGCTTTTTCGACCTTGCGGAATCTTTTTCTAAAGGGAAATTCAGCTTTCTTCGCCGAATATTCTGAGTCTTCCGCCATCGTACAGAAGCGACTTGGACTAAGTATGGCATCAAAATTACCAGAAATGAGATACACACCCGAGAGCGTACAGATTATCTCCACGGTCACAACAGAGAATCTCACCCAGAAATTTGGGCTGGCTCCCAGAGGAACTAATCGTCGAAGAAAAAGTCTGGGAGCTTTCAATGGTAATGTTTTGCAGATTTCATTCCGGATTTCCATTTTTGTCCGATAGCAATACCTATCTTGGCTTTCTTTTACTCTCAAGATGTAACACCATACTTAGACTGAAAATATTACGGACTTTGGTGTTACCACTATATAAGGATAATTTGTCGCTCTGGTGTCCATACAGAACTTCTCTTTTAATTATTAGGTGCGGATTTATCATCTGTGAGGAGAGGGAAAACGGAAATCCCCCAGGCGAACCCTCGTACCGCCTCTTTCTCGTCCGAGAACTTCCCGAAGCGGCCACGATGACCGGACGCTTCGCCTACCTCTGCGTCTCGATCGCGTCGCTTTCCATCTGGGCGGTCGGGTACGAGGACTGCCCTTCCGAGAGAGACGTATGGCCCTGTACGTGCCATTTCGTCGCGGATTGGCACGGACCGGAGTGGCAGGGAGTGGAAGTGCGTTGCTCGGAGGCCAACAGCAGCGAGGAGATTCGGTCCGCCTTCGAGAAGGCCTCCTGGCCCACCACTCGACTCATGTACGTCCCTTGAGCATTCCTCACGAAAGCTCTCTCTTTCCTTGAAAAATGCCTCCCATGCATGCAGGCGCGTTGGTGCCGTGCTAAGGAGGCTTCGCGCTTTGTACGACGCCTTTCGATTTCGTTGCCGTCTTTGGAGCGATGCCGGACCTCGGATTCATCGTTCGCATATTTAATCTTTTCCATTTCTATCTTTGTAAAGTTAACATTAATCTTGTCCATTTTGAGGCCCTCCACACGACATACCCATAGCTATAAATTAGATGTAGTTTCTATTTTCTAATATGCAACATATTCCTTTCGAGTACGACCTCAGCGTGGCTCGCTACTTCCCGCGATTTTTTCCTCTGCAGGTTATTCAATTTGAGGGGAAACCACAGGGTGAATGAGGTTCCCGAGGGAGCCTTCGGGACCGTTTCCTTCCGAGCGATCTCCGTGTCGCGCTCCGTCGTGAAGAGAATCCACCCGTCGGCCATCCTCTCTTCGAAGGACCGGCTGGAAGTCCTGGAAATGCAATTCTGCTGGCACCTGGAGACATTCCCCTTCGACGTCCTTCCCCGGCTGCCGCGGCTGAGGGAGCTGGACCTCGCGTACACGCGCTTGGCCGCGGTCCCCGCCCTTCGAAGCCCCAGCCTCGAGGTCATGGATCTCTCGAATTGTAACATCTCGAGGGTGGGGAGGGACGGATGGGCGACTCCCAACATGAGGGAACTTCGATTCAGTGAGTGATGCGCGGTGATTCCTGATTCAATCTCTCCTGCGTTTTTCCCGTTATTATTTTCTGCACGCTAAGTCAATCGAGTAGGAACGAATGATTTCTTAAGGAAAAAGAGTTCCAAGTTATTTACTTGAGCGATGAAATCGAGTCAGGTCCTGAATGAATTTCGAGGAAACCATTCATCGGGTAGCCATACCGATAATTACCATTTGATAAAATTAATGTAAGGAATGTAAAGGAAGGAAAAAATGCAGGAAACCACTCCATTCCAAACTTTCCAGATGCTTAATCGAATGCTTATTCGATATTGAAGAAAGAGGTTTCGTCGCGAGTTGAAGTTATCAAATGATGTAAAAGGATGCGCGAGAACCTCCAATTCGAGTGACCTCGTCCCGTTTGGTAAGGTGAAGCCATCCAAGTTTGGATGCTTCATCACGTGCTGTATCACGTGCATCGTTAAAAAACCAAGCATTGGTGAACTCTCCCGCAGAAACAGTTCTTCGCGGGCTGGAGGAACTGTTTCTGAGGGTGGCTTCGCAAAGGATTTGTTTTATAACAATTTTTTTATGGTGTCCGAACTTAGATGGTTTTACCCTTGTGACATGTCTCCCACCTGCCCCTTGAGAGACACGTAGCATAACCTCGGCTGGCTCTGATATCACTCTCCTACTCCAATGAGATTTCCGCGTTGCCGTTCACCGCAATAGAAAATGGCGGAAGCAGAATGATCGAAATTTGGACCGCGTTCAGGCAAAAATTTAAGGAGCTCCAACTCGTTTCAATCTAAAGACTAATTTTCTCGGTGTTCCATGCAGATGGGAATAAGCTGTCGAGATTTCCCCTGGCGGTCATTACGAGTTGGGAGAAACTGGAGTTATTCGAGTGCTCGCCGTGCAACCTGGACACCACCCTTGCGACCGGCGCGCTGGCGTTCCTCAGCCGGTCCCTCAAGGCGATCTCGCTCCAGGGGGATGTCGCGAGGCTCGAACCGGGAGCCATCACAGGTGTGGTCCCTCGTTTGCGTCCGCTCCCAATCTGCATGGGAATCATGGTACTAATTTCTCTAAGTCTCGGTTGTGCGTGGGCCCAAGGACGGAACTCCATTCCTAACCCTGCGAAGCTTGCTATTTTCTGCGTCGCGTTTCAAGCTTCTATCGAGCAGCGATTTCCGTGCCGTTTTGTGTCAGGTAATTTGCGGGAATATGGCCTTAAAAAGTGTAATCTGGTCTTAACGGCCCCATGAAGGTCGAATTTAATTTGCAAATATTTCAAAATTGTTATTTAATTCATTAACTCAATCCCAGCAAGGCACATGAAAAAAAAACAGACCGCAGAGATATTTCGCATTTAGAACCCTTCCAAGTTGGTCCCAAGATGGGCAATATGGCCAAAACATTGGGAGTAATACGTCCACTTCTAAAAAAAAAAAAACAACCAAGCCAATGTTTATAAAGTTCTGGTGAAATACCGGGAGAGACAAAAAAAGGGCCGTTCTGTAAGATTCTTTGGAGCTTGTGAAATAACAGATAATAGTGCGAAATTTATTTTCAACGATTTCTACATATTTTTAATCGTCCTAAAACTTTTATTAATTGTTCTCCGACCGTTTTAGCTCAGGAGCACAAATGCGAAGGCCACTCGAATTTTGTTTTTGCGCGAGGAAACGTATCAGTGCAGGAGTAGTTTGTAGGCGCGGAGCGGCGTCAATCTTAGTCAGAGCTCCTCCGTCCGCTTATGAAAATGCTGGTCTTTGAGAAAGGATTTGGTGAGGCAGAATTTGCAAGTATTTTCTGGTTGATAATAAGATCAATGTAGGCCTATCGTTACGAGGATGATTTACAACCCGCGAGAAACCGGTTCATCTGAGAGGAAGAGAGGCAGCGGAAGACTAAATCTAGCTAGAACGGAAAGAAACCATGTTTATGTGGAAGTAGGAATTGTTTCTGAAGATGATAATCCTGAGATGCAAAATTCCCAACTGCAAATTGCCAGACGTAAGGACGAATCAAGATCTGCTAAGCGGATTTATAAGTGAAGAGGAAAACACGCTTGAAACGAATTGTCATTCCTAGTGAGTGGGGCAGGTTCTCCCGTTAGCGCCCAGGTGCGAGAGCAAAAATAAATCCATAGGAGACCAAAGGGGCAGCTCACGAATCGCCTAAGCTCATGACTGGCACGAATGATTTTTAAGGTGTACTACACCCGTATCTCCTAGACGTGGCACATAGAGTGGTGTGTGTGTTATCCCACGCAAAGCAGACACTCCCCATGAGAGCAGGTGGGTCGCCTGTCGGCGGAGAAAGAGGCCGCCGCCACCCGGACTCGATCCCTCGCCTCCCGGGTTTCACCTCAGATGCCAGAACGCTTATGTATAAATAATTGCCACGATGAGGTCCCTATCCTGCCTTCCAGCCAATGAGGCCCCTCCTCTCAAAAGAGAAGAAAGCGCGGTCATCCCAGGCAATAACAGGCACGCCTGACCTTTCACGAGCGATCTCGATACCTTGGTAGTTCGACCTCGCGTCGTTTAGTGATGGCAAAGGTAGGGAGGCAACAGTAATATTAGTTTTTAAAAATCAGGATGAAAAATTGTCTAGCAAACTTTATTCCATTCGTTAACGTAAATGCGACCATGAAAAAGCTAGACACCACAATGGTCTGTCTTCGACCTAAAACACTTTTAAATGTTATTCTCGAAAAACGGCAAGTATCTTGTTATGACATGCACTCGGGGCCTATAGAAAAAGAGAGCAGGAGGGAAGCGAGAATTGGATGAGTATCTTGTCTTTGTTAGGTTCAAGTAAGAGATCCTAAGGCCATTCCGTCTTATTCAATACTTTATTTTTCTGCCGTAATAAGTAATCCTTTCATCAGAGAAGGAGGATTTCAAGAAGAAGCATCCGCTAGCGGGAATGGATCAGGCCCAGAAGGCCTCACGCGTGACCTTTCTGCCCCGCCGGCGGCCGCATCGGGGCGGCCAGGGTCGATTGGCTGGAGGGCGGAATAGGAGCCCCATCGCGTCAAGGGTTTCTACATGAGCCGCCAGAACCACTCGGCCACTAAACTCCGGAATCACAGGGGCCATATTACCCCAATAGCAATATTAACCCGATGGTCATATTCCCCAAGTAACCCTATTTGTTTCTTCGCTTCGTCCTATAACGATTGCTGAAGCACGTTTCCCTTTTATGACAGTTCTGTTTTCCTTGATTCGTAGTTTTCATGGAGAATATTTTAAGCATATCTAATAAGTAACTTTATAATTACCAATGAGCTGGTACTGCTTCGGGTCCAGAAATATCTGAGTCGGAAGAAAACGGCAGCAAAAAATTATAATCCAGAGCATTTTCTATCAGCGACGAACAAACGTCATTTCGTATCCATTCCAGGTATCATGCCAGACACGAAGATTTCTCTGGAAAGAAATAAGATTGAATTATTGAAGGAGGATGTGTTCCGTCCGATGCTGGAAAATCTCTCGCTGGGGAGTGGGTCCCTGAATCTGCGATGTGAGTCGAACAGAAAAAAATTCGATTGCGATTGTGTCGTGAGCCAACGAGGTCGTTTCGGGCTTCGCTGAGGCGATCTTTGGTCCTCTTTTTCAAGGGAATCCCATACGGTGCGACTGCGACGTGGCCTGGCTGATTTGCAATCCGGAATTCCTGTGGAAGGTCAATGGAATCTGCCGAGATGGGAAAGATCTCAGGGACTTGACGTCGGACTCCATGAGAGATTGCGAGAGCGTTCGAGCGAGGGAGGGGTCTGCTTGCGCGTCGCCGGCGAGCGGCGCTTCGGCGAATCGCTTTCTCGGTCTTTGGAAGTCCCGAGAAGCAATGCAGATGTTGCTGGTGCTTTTCGAACTGCAACTGCACTGAAAATACTGTTTAGTTGTTCGAACCGCTCCTCTAAATTCACTCGAGTGAAACATCACTCTGCTCAATTTTCACGCGCAAAGATAGTGATCGGAAGACAGCCAGTTCGATCATCGAAAACTGTCAATTGGTCTTCGATCGTGTGGAACGTTCGAGATCGGAATTTGCAGGGAAACCCCAACATTGCAAGTCGCAAGGAAGGTTCCGGCACCGACGACCGCACGCTGGGAGAACGCGAACGAGAAAGTGGCGAATCGCATTCGCAAGTTCCCTTCGCATCACGTGGTAGTTCCAGAGGAAACATTCCTGCGGTTCAGAGTCAAACGTGCAGCTCCAGAAATATGTAAAACCGTGGATTTCGGACGAGCGAGACGGGTCGCTTCCTCGGAGGAATCGCACACGAGAAGCATTAGATTCCGACCTATGGCTAGTTGGGTGATATGCTTCACTTGAATTTCAAACGCTGTTTTTGACAATGACTTAAAATAAAGACTTCCTATTGCTCAGCTTTTATTTATAAAAATGGGGCCTAAGATGTTTGTTTTCCATCTGCGAAACCATACCAAATCCAGGAAGGAATCATTCGCCGAACAGGTTTCGTCTGGGAAACGATTTTTTTTTTTAACGCCTCCAATTGAATTTTTTTAATGCTTGACCAGCACGTAGAATGACCGAAAAAATCTGAATTTGCATAAACAAGGGTTTCATAACGTTCCTTATACTTCCTAGTATTTTTTCTTCGTCTTTCGTTTTACGAGTACTTTAGAATGGGTTCGACCCCTTTGGAACGGAGTGGAAGGGGTCAAAATCACAAGCTTCTTTATTTGGAATTTGTTATGCAACAAATGCCGATGATGCCATGCTCGAGTGAGGCTGGCCTGATTCAGCAGGATTTCAATGTTACGCGTATTCGAGAATCAGCGCCCGAATGAATACTTCTAAAACGACGGCAATGTCGGCTTCACCACAGGAAGGAAATTTGTCTCATTTTTTATTATTCTGCGCTGGCCGTGCCTCGGTCCGCATCGGGGGAAAATGAAAGACAGAGAGAGGGAGAGGGAGAGAGATCGCTGAGGTGTTTCAAGTTTCTGAGAGTGAGCCATTATCAGAAACTCTTCCTCCTGCTGTTTCTCGTGGGATTTTGCAATATACAAAATAGAAAATAGGAAATATTTGTAGAACAACGTATTTCAAGAAAGAAGGGACTTCGATGCAGAGAGAACTGTTATTTATTCATTATCTTAATGTAATAAAATAAATGATAATTTACTTTCTAAAAATTGAATAAATATTGGTGTCTTCTTGCTTCCAATTTATTTCACAAAAGCACACTAACATTTTTGCATGCTTGAAATAGAATTTGCGCGCAAAAGGGGTAAAGCGAGAACGGAAGAGTCTGACTGAAATGCGTTGAGACATTTCTTTCCTGCTGTATTCAGCGCAAACCAATACGAAAGAACATTTTCCCAAAATTTTCCAATCGGCGATTTCGGTTTTTAGCCGATGAATTTCATTTGCATCATGCATATCCGTGGCAGCCAAGAAGAAACTATCCTGTTTTGGCTTGTATTCGCTCTCATTGTGGGCGATTTTGCAACTTCGTGAACAAAGTTCGGCGGTGTTATATGACGAGACTGGGGGAATGGCGAGAAATGACAGGGCCCAAGTCATTCGCTGTGACTTTCCTTGGAACGGATAAAATTTAACACCTTCGGATTCGACGGAATCTGGATTTTTGGCCGCAATTCACCTGAAGGATCCACTTCGGACTGTATGCCCTCGACTTCCCGCGGGTGTCCTTCCCCCAGGCGACAAGGTCGAAGGGGAGGAAGAGAAAAGCAAGCCGCAGGCAGGGAAGGAAAACGAGCGAAATCGGAGACATTGCCTGAGGCGTTACGAGAATGGGGGTTTTCCCAGGTAGAATGTTGCGTCGGCTGGACGGGAGGGGATGACGTCGGGCTCCCGCTCCGAAACACTGCGCATTTGATGCAAATACGCATCGTTACCGTGTTGCTACTGTGTCTCTCTGTGTCGTCGTGAGTCTGCTTCCCGTGTCCCCCTAATTTTGGCTATCACGAAAGTTTGAGAAGGTACTTAAGAGGTGGGAAGGAAAACCGATCGAGTGAATCGATACGTGTGCGTGAGGTGCCTTATTGTGAGGTCCGTGATGGATGAAGCGTAAGTCCTTCTACGGGGGTCGTCTGTTTTAAATTTTTTCTCTAGATATTCCGAAGGTTTTATGAATCAAGCATGCTAATGGATTCTCATTTTCTTCCGATAGCTCTTCCTTTTAGGAATACAATATGGTCATAAGACTGATTTCTTTCAAAGCACCTGAGTACGAAGGGACCGACCAGTAAAGACAGTAATACCATGACAAGTTGACATGTCATGGTATTACTGTCTTTACTGCGATAGATATTGGAGATACAGATTATCATGGAGAGACACAAAGGATTTGGATATGACATGACAAGTTGACATGTCTGTCAGAAAGAATTAAACTTGGCTTTTGGGCATCGCCTGGACACCTTACCCTTCCCCCCCCCCCCCCCCACTTACTGCTTAGATTAAGTCTGCCTATATAAGGGGGCGCATGAATCCCATACGATTGGGAATCGTCCCACGAACCACATCAAGCTTCCACCTGTCCACTTAAGTAAGTTGTCGTTTGTTTCCTCCTGGTTATTGACTAGCTTTGGTTTTTGGTTACTGGCTTTTTTTGTACTTGTCTTTGAAGGAAATTCGCAAGGAATGGCAGCACGAGACATGAACCTCTTCGAGTTGTCCTGCATCATCCAGTCTGAGGAGACAACCATCGCCTGGTGTAGGGGGAACGGACTGCTGCCTTGCGCAGCTGATCAGGAACAACCGCCTCCTTGCCTTAAAGCAGGCTGCAGTGGAACCCTAAGGGATGCGGGGGAAAACATCCTCCGCTGCAAGAAGTGCAAGGGGGGCATGGAGTGGGAGGAGGGGAAGGCAAGCAATTGGTGTGCAGGGTCCACAACAGATGTCAGGTGGATGGTTTTTTGCTTTTCAGGATCGCCTGGGTCGGCCCTGCTCGAAGCTCCCCATTAGAGTCATCTTGGCGCTTGCCTGGACGTGGGCCTACATCACCATCACTAAGAGCAAGCCCATGTTAGCAGGAGAACTGAGTAGCCTTCGAAATGAGACCTTCGTTGACTGGCGGCACTTCGCCAGAGAAATCCTCCGGACGCTATTCGCGAGTGCGCGGCCAATGGGTGGCCCAGGAGAAGTGATCCAGATTGATGAAAGCTACTTTCGGTCAGCTTCGCGTGCCTCTCTTCAAATCTCTGATATGTTGTCCACACATGAGAGTATCAGGAAACGCATTTTTACAGGGTCCGGCGGAAAAACAACAAAAGCCGCCTTATGCAAGGCAACGCCGTTTCCTCTTCACGGGAAAACTATGGGGACGTCGTAGACAGACCATGGATCTTTGGAATGGCCTGGCACACGGAACTGCGTCTACTTCACGTTCAGAGGCGGGACCGTGCGACTCTGCTGCCCATCAACTCATTGCTCCGGGGACGGAGATCTGGTCGGATGAATGGGCAGCATATGCGACCTTGAACCAGCACGGATACATCCACGAGACCGTGAATCACCAACAGCACTTTGTGGATCCCGTGACTGGCTGCAACACCCAAATGATCGAAAGTCACTGGGCTTCAGTCAAGGCCCGCATACAAACTCGCGGACGCGGAACAACGTCGAAGATGCTGCAAATGCATCTCATCGAAGCCTGGTGGCGTTCATGACATTCCAAGACCATTCCTTGACTTTCTTGACGCCATCAAGTCCGTCTACCCACAAAAATAGCATCTTCATGTTATTCTTTTTGTTCTCATGCCCGTTGACATCGATCATTATTTCCTTTTCTTTTGATTTCTTTGGATTTCTACTTTCCTCATGATTTTTATTATATCACTGACTTCTGACTATCACGCGACATTCATTACATGACACTCAATAATCTGGAAATACGCAGAGACGCATCGAAGAAGACATGCCCCATTTGACAAATATAGTGAGATGCAGTCACATGGGATGTAAACGACACAAAGAGACTCACTCATCTGGGCAGAGAGAAGATATGCATCTGGCAACACTGTTCCCGACACGGCATATGGCCACTCCCCGAAGAACTGGAAATGGAACGCGAACGGCATCGCATCGAGAACCACATAGATCCAGATCTATGAAATGATGAAATACACGAAGGAAGGATGGGAGGGTGTAGGGGGGTGCTGACGTCTCGGCATATGGCGACTCCCGTAGGAACAAGAGAGGAACGCGTACGGCATCGAGTTAAGGCCTGGATCCTTTAACTTGATGAAATACATTAAGGGAAGAGTGATCTCAAGTATTACAAGGGTGGTGACATATCGGACCGAGGTGGTGAAGGAGTAGGGGGGTGGTGACGTAACGAACTATACCCAAAGGGGGGTGAAGGGAACGTGTCAGTATCACGATATTTTTCCATATAGGGGTCATATCAAGATCACTCGGTATGGTATGAATGCGCAGCTGCACCACGATCCGAACGCGAGAATGGGAATGAAGGCCAGGTAATGTTCGAGCGTCGGCCAGCGCCCACCCATCGCCCGAGGTCGTTCGGCCTTCATGTGCCTCCGCTCTCCCTCCCCCTGTCCCCTTGTCTCTTTCCCCATCTAGCCACGAATGCGAGATAAGGTGGGAGTCGAACGGATTAGAAGCTAAGGGGCGATTGGTGATGGTTCCTCGTGGCATGCGCATGTCCGAACTTTTCAGATTGATGCCCGTGGATGACAATCCGCGCGTTAATTTGTTCGCAGTTAATGGCTGAATGTAGGATGTGAAGAAAGTTCAAAAGCAGCGAGCGGCGATCGAAATGTGTGCGAAAGCAGGGGAAGCCTCCGTCAACTCTTTATATCCCTTTTTCAATCTATGGAGAGTATTTTGAAAAGCCATGGACTCCGAACGGGTTCCTCATATGGCTGTGGGAGATGTGGTTCATCAACCATTTCGACTAATACCTTACGACTGTAGACATTTTTATATTTAGCTAGTTTGGAGGGTGTCGCTTCAATTATGTGTCGTCGTTCTCCTAGGGGGATGCGATTTGGTACTATCTTATATTTCCAGAACGCAAATAATAATGAATCCCCGCTTCTCGCTTCGAAGGCACATTCAGATCAGAGTGATGAGAAGTCCTCGCCTTCCCATACATGTCGCGGAAGCATGACGAGGAGTCGAAAAGTTGGTCTACGGTTTTATGATCAGGATCGCCTTTCTCGCAGAGAGACGATCTCCAGTCCCCAACGACCATGTTGCACATGTTACTTTGTGCTTGTCTCCCGGTAAACTCAGAATCGAGCAAGGAAACGTTAATCATCACTTAAGTGATGATTAACATTTTCTTGCATCGGAAGGTTCCTCATATCTGGCGTTGCTTTTTCCCAGAGTATGGAAAGACGATGGCTCCCTCTTTCCGTTTCTTTTTCAAACTTCGAGAAACGGAGTTTCATCCGAGAATTCGAAGGAAAAGCCGATTCTCTGAGATGATTTCCGGATGAAGTCCCTTTTATGACCGTCAAAGTTGATTCATTACAGGAAGTGATGCCCTGGCCGGGTGCCAGAAGGTCGTCAGGGGAGGATGAAGACCAGGAATGATTTCGCGTGAGAGAGAAAAAGAAAAGAAGGCAGAAAGGCGATAGCCTCTCAAAGATGCGTTATCGATGGGGTGGGGGGGGGGGGATTTACTTGCCGAGCGTCATCATTCGGATAGTGTTCAGTGCGTACCATGTATGTGTACCAATCCATGCGTTAATAGATTATCCTTTTTAAAGCAAAGGTGCAGTTGACGGACAATTTATTTTTTAAAAAACGAGGTGAATGTTTCTAAGCGTTATTGCCTCGATCGTGTTGCGAATGCGCTGCAATACTAAAGTTTCGCGGCTCTCTTGACAACACACGTGACTTTGACAATTCGTCGTTCGGTTGCATGTAGGACATCGCGCGTTATTCTTCCGTTGTGTGCGGCACTGATAAGTCCCCAGTTGGAATATTGCATGCAGTTTTGGAGGCCTACAAATGAGGGCGATTTGTTGGCGCTCGAGGGAGTACAGCGGAAGGCCACAAGAATCATTAAGGAGGTCAGGGGACTATCATACGAGAAGCGTTTAGAAGTGCTGGGACTGTTCTCGCTCGAGCGAAGGTTAAGGAGGGGCGATCTCATCCAGGCTTTCAAGGTAATTAGGAATAAATAATGTCGAGTAGGTTTTTCCAGTTTGATGGCAGCAAGAGAACAAGAGGTAACCAACTTAAGTTGCGCAAACCGCAGGTGCGGCTCAGGTCGAGACAGGAATTCTTTACTTGCAGAGTGGTGAACGCGTGGAATGCGTTAGATGACGAAGTAGTGGCTGCCCCGCGCTGTGACTATCTTTAAGAAGAAACTGGATGTTTTCATGGACAGGCAAAAAGGTGGGGGGCAATGTTGACGTTAGGTAATAGACAGTAAGTAACCAGGATAGTAAAAAAAAAATTACAAAAATATTTAGCTTGAAGAGGGTTAGGCCTATCCTAAATTAAGGAACGCTCAACCTCGGCATGTGATATCGAAATGGGTGAAATCGCCTCTTGATATCACTATCTTGAATCATGATTTTTAAAAATCTGCCGAGAAAGAACTTCGAGAGGTGGTAAAAAAAACCGCGATGGCCCTGGTTTGTGTCCTCCACGGCCGATACATATTTACGGAAGAATGTCATCAAGATTAAAGTCTCCCAAGTTGGAACAGTACCGAAGTTCGCGCACTCTAACGTTTATCCAGTACATTTAAATGTAATGAAGCTGCGTGCGTATGAAGCCTCATTTTGATCCCTAATGCATGAGGCCTACGATACTATGCCATTCCAGACAATAGGCCAGGTCATCCACGGCCTAACACGCCAGGCCTATTCGAATTCAAAGGCCGCAGGCTACGCCATGAAAATTGAAAAGGGTCGAAAGAGATGGTGAATGGTTGTCTCTCATCTGCGGCCTAACAAGCAAGGCCTACAAGGCTATGCCATTCTAAGTAATAGGCTACGTCATAATAAGTTTTATATACTTTCAGTTTATTAGACGGCCAGTGTAACGGCCGCAGGTCGCTAGTCGTTGATAAAGACGCATTAACGACATCGACATCAGGGAGAGTTCTTCCCAAGTTCTTAACCCAAGACGACCGTGTTGCCAAGCGGAAGACTTGCGGTGACCGCGATCGGTGAGCACGATTTCCAAATATCGGCCATAAATGAATGGAATGTCGAGGACGCGACAAATCCAGGCAAAAAGGTGGGGGGCAATGTTGACGTTAGGTAATAGACAGTAAGTAACCAGGATAGTAAAAAAAAAATTACAAAAATATTTAGCTTGAAGAGGGTTAGGCCTATCCTAAATTAAGGAACGCTCAACCTCGGCATGTGATATCGAAATGGGTGAAATCGCCTCTTGATATCACTATCTTGAATCATGATTTTTAAAAATCTGCCGAGAAAGAACTTCGAGAGGTGGTAAAAAAAACCGCGATGGCCCTGGTTTGTGTCCTCCACGGCCGATACATATTTACGGAAGAATGTCATCAAGATTAAAGCCTCCCAAGTTGGAACAGTACCGAAGTTCGCGCACTCTAACGTTTATCCAGTACATTTAAATGTAATGAAGCTGCGTGCGTATGAAGCCTCATTTTGACCCCTTATGCATGAGGCCTACGATACTATGCCATTCCAGACAATAGGCCAGGTCATCCACGGCCTAACACGCCAGGCCTATTCGAATTCAAAGGCCGCAGGCTACGCCATGAAAATTGAAAAGGGTCGAAAGAGATGGCGAATGGTTGTCTCTCATCTGCGGCCTAACAAGCAAGGCCTACAAGGCTATGCCATTCTAAGTAATAGGCTACGTCATAATAAGTTTTATATACTTTCAGTTTATTAGACGGCCAGTGTAACGGCCGCAGGTCGCTAGTCGTTGATAAAGACGCATTAACGACATCGACATCAGGGAGAGTTCTTCCCAAGTTCTTAACCCAAGACGACCGTGTTGCCAAGCGGAAGACTTGCGGTGACCGCGATCGGTGAGCACGATTTCCAAATATCGGCCATAAATGAATGGAATGTCGAGGACGCGACAAATCCAAGAAAACGTACGGAGACGACCTTACTCAAGCAAGTCTTCCCAGTTGGTATTGTTAACGATCAGTTCTTATTCCGCAGGAAACTAGAGGACGTAGAGCAATGCTACAGGGGAAATCGCATGCCATGAGCCGATTTCCGTCATCTTCTGGTGGGTCCAAATTACGTTGTGTTCGGACTTCATGTTTTCTCTTGTTCAATAAGTTGCTATCAATAATTGCAATAATTGCTATCACCTATGTGATATCAATTATTGTATGCCATAAAGCTTCGATGGTCATCATCTTCATCACACTCATACCTACTCATATGCTGCCGGACGCAAAAAATGAGAACTATCTGGGTTGTACCATTAAGGCGTGACGTGCCAATTCCAATCTTATCCCGGCTTAACTGTCCAAACATCGGTGGCTTCACCATAACGACGTTTGGGCGGTTCACCATTTTGCCGCATGAAATGTGCATTTCTTCAAGGAATTGTAGCCAGGGGACACCCTGCATTTGATATGCTACGAGAACGAGCTTGCCAACTTAGTGACGTCATACTTTATCTAGGAAAATCCAGAAAACTCGCTATAGTCGCGCCTTCGGCGGTCCATTACCTTGGTATCACTAATTAAGTAAATAAGAAACGCTTTACCGAAACACGTATTTAAAGTATGTTCCCTTTGAAATACGTGACATATGGGGACGAAAACCTTGATTTTAATCAAATCATTACTTTTATGATTTCTAGCTAATTTGAGAACTTTTCATATGTCCCTTTTTGTAAGGGTGTAGAATAGATTTTGAAATACTTCCCTCCTATAATCTACGCTAAGGGGCCATATTTCATGAGTAGGATTTTTCCTATACTCAGCCATCATATAGGTACTTCTGAGGGAATTTTAAATTTTCTGTCTCTGCTTCGTTAGATCAAAAAAATTCAGGAAAATAGGACTTAAAAAAAAGTGCCCTGATGGGTTTTAACGAATTTTTTTTTTCTTTTGAAATATAGACTCAGGGAACTCCTTGCAACCCAGTTTCAGCCTCTTACGTTTCCCTTTTCGCTGGCGGTAAAATAATGTATTTGGAAAAGCGACCCAACCAAAAGCTATGCTCTGAGTAGACGCGCCACAAAAAGTTGAATTTTTCCTTAAATCAACATCACAGTCGTTATGCGTACGCCAGCTGCTACTTTTCTATTTCTTCCCGATGTAGCGCGATTATTGATGATTCAGTCCCTTCGCTCCCCTCTGTCCTTGGACTCTCTCCAACATTCTATAATTTGGGCTTTAAAAAAGCATCTGTTTGAGCGACAGTAGGTGGCAAAAATATATATTGAATATATCAATATAACCTCAATTATTTTTTTATGAAGTAGGAATATGAACGATAATATTGCGTGACTGGAATGTATTATGGCTTATATTATTAGGCTTGAACGCTTAGTAGCAATGGATTCAGATTCTCCGATATGCCTACATTCAGCGAATGCTGTATACATACTGGATTTATTAAGATAAGTCCTTAATGTAACAGATAAGCAAAAGTAGTCGCAAGACGGAAATGCGTAGGATTTTTCTAAAATCTGCGACACATACAGCATTATCTCCTTTAATGAGTATTTTTGCACTGTTTGGAGTAGCCGTGAATCCCTCCTTGGAGTTTCCCTGAAGTGCTGAAAGGCATGAAAAAGCTCTGGGACACCAAATCCCAGGTCCAATCTTGGACCCACGCTTTCAGCTGGAATGCTTGAATTCAACAGCAAGACTTTAAAGACTGTTGGGCTCAGAGAGAACTACGTAGTAAGTCTGGAGTCAGGCGCCATCACAAGTACGAATTCTGACGTGTTCTGTACCTTGAAAAATGCGACTGGTACAGCTTTCCGTATTCGATAGAGAAATATAGCTCTGTAAATGTGTATCTTTGGAATCTATTTCGCTATTCATGACTTATAGGATAAGATTACGTTAACTATGGTTTTGGGATGCACCAGACATGCAGATGTATGAAATCCGAGCACCGTTGCAAGGAAAGTTGCGATAAAGATAATTAATTTTAGCATAGTGGAATGTAATTGGCGATTTCGATCCTGAATCAACCTGGAGGAGGTGAAAAACTAATCGCCTCCTCTGGTTTCTTGTTACCACTCTGGAAGCTTTTTGTGTGCAGCAAATTCTAATTCCAGTTCTAATTGTCGCTTTTTTGGTGCAGCGTTTCACTGTAATTGATAAGTCAGATTCTGACGAACAAACTGGTGGCTGATTATCTGCAAATCTAAGGAATACTTTGAGATATGCGGATATTCATACGTCATAGATTTAGGGTACAAAATGTGCAACGGACAGGAGTCTATGAGGACAAGTCCCATCATTTTCTCATCGATTCACCGCGCATTCAAATCTAACATTACAAGTGTTGAAAAATAACTGAGGTGGTGAGAAAAGAAGTGATCCTTTCTTCCATTCCTCTTCTAAATACACCTTGCCAAAAGAAACCAAGCCAGGCAGCTAGGAAATGAGAAGACTTTGGTCTGAACAGATCCTCAACCCCGAGTCAGTCCATCCCTTCTTGGTTGCGATCTCGCGCATTCCCCATGACCGTGTATCATTGTATTGTATTCCCCATGACCGTGTATCAAGTGGCAAAAGTTACAGTAATTAGTCTTTAAATAACACGTTCATGTTTCTCGAAGAATTTGAACTCCTGAATTTCCACTTGTAATTACAACTGAGTGCGATTATAATTGATTTGTGTTGTAGGGCGAAAAACAAGATTGGGTTTCTCAAATGAGTAGTCACTGTCTTCATTATCTTTATTTAAAAAAATTGGCCACAAAAAGGTCTATGAGCGTAGAAGAAGAATAAAACAGCTTCAATCACGTCAGCTAAAAACATCTTAAAACATATTCGGAAACATGGCACTAATAAGAGTCCCTAGATCACACCTTCCAGAGGAGTGTCGTAATCATGACTAGCACTGAACATATTAGAGTTAAGAATATCAACAATGAAGGGTTTTCCTTCAACATAGTGTCCCGTCGACATTCCTTATTGGATAGAACTGGAAATTCGGCCATCGTTAGGACACATACTTCGTGACTCGAATCGTCCTGTTTCAATCTACACAGCCAATAATGCGTTTTGTCAAACTATAAAGACTGAATATATGACTATAACCAAAATGAACTCTTCGATTCCAAAATCGGATCCATCCCAAACACTCGAACAAAAAAAATTAAACCAAACTATGAAAAGTCATAAAAGAACGATCACTGTGAAAATAACTGTGATACGATGTGACCCAATTTTCATGTTTTTAATTCATAGTGCTGTTTCATTTCACTGAATGTGAATAGTTGGAAGCAAAGATTTTATGAAAACTCGAACAAAAAAATCACATTCCGTGAAAGACTTTCTGTCAATGCAACAGACAAGTGAACGTTTTTATGAGGGAAAGCGTGAATCTAAGCATCATGAACGCTTTGATTTCGAAATTGGAGCCATTCCGAAAAAGCATCACACTCGGTGCAATGAATCACAATATGTGGAAATTTTTCAGCAACAGCTATACCGACAAGAAAGTGTTTTCCTAACTGAAAGAGTGAATCTAAGCAGCATGAACGCTTTGATTCTGAAATCAGATCGATTCCGAAAAAGCATCACACTCGGACTATCACATTCCGGAAATCATATACTTTAGCAGCGAACATGCAAAAAACGCCCATTTCTTGTAGGAAAGGTGAATCCCAGCAGGATGGGTGTTTTGATTCCGAAATCAAATCGTATCCGAAAAAGTATCACAATCCGTGGGAAATCCTCTTTCACTGCTACACCTACAAGAAGGTGTTTTCCTAAATGAAAGCGTGAATCTAAGCAGCAAGAACGCTTTGATTCCGAAATCGGATCCATTCCTAAAAAAGCATCAAACTCGGACAAAGTATCACAAAGCGGAAATCCGATACTTTAGCAGCGTCCATGCAAAAAACGCCCATTTCTTGTAGGAAAGGTGAATCTCAGCAGCATAAGCTCTTTGATTCCAAAATCGAATCCATTCCGAAAAAGCATCACACTCGGATAAAGTATCACAATGCGGAAATCCTGTCACTGCTACACCGACAAGAAGTTTTACTAAATGAAAGCCGGAATCCAAAAAGGATGGGCGGTTTGATTCCGAAATCAGATCCATTCCGAAAAAGCGTCACACACGGACAAATTATCACAATACGTGGGAAATCCTCTGTCACTGCTACACCGACAAAGAAGTGTTTTCCTAACTGAAAGCATGAATCTACGAAGGAAAGGCGGTTTGATTCCGAAATCAAATCGCATCCGAAAAACCATCACACTCGGACTAAGTATCGCAATGCGGAAATCCTATACTTTAGCACAGACCTGGCAAAAATCGCTTTTCCCTTGCAGCAAAGGTGAATGTCAGCAGCATCAGCTATTTGATTCCAAAATCGGATCCATTCCGAAAAAGCATCACACACGAACAAAGTATCACAATGCGGAAATCCTATACTTTAGCAGCGTCCATGCAAAAAACGCCCATTTCTTGTAGGAAAGGTGAATCTCAGCAGCATAAGCTCTTTGATTCCAAAATCGAATCCATTCCGAAA